>APFE031503867.1:249717-278105 GCA_000404065.3 Pinus taeda | reverse complement strand
TGGGGACTTGGCTTCACCAGAAGCAAAGCAGATCACTATGTGTATTTTAAATTAATTGGTGACCATGTTATTTATTTGATCTTGTATGTGGATGATATGTTGCTAGTTGGAAATGACAAAGAAATTATCCAAGATTTGAAGACCCAATTGTCCTCCAAATTCGTCATGAAAGATCTTGGTGTTGCAAATTATATTTTGGGCATGGAAATTAAAAGAGATCGGGCAAAGAGGAAGATTTGGTTAAACCAGAGGAAGTATGTCGAGACATATTATAGAGATTTAATATGCAGGATAATAAACCGGTGAAGGTTCCTATTCCTGTAGGTGTAAAGTTATCTGCTGAACAGTGTCCCAAGACACAAGAAGAGGAAGAGGACATGTCCCATGTTCCATATGCAAGTGCAGACGGTAGCCTGATGTATGCAATGGTATGTACTAGACCAGACATTGGACATGTAGTGGGAGTATTGAGCAGGTTTATGTCAAAACTAGGAAAGAAGCATTGGACAACAATGAAGCAGGTTTTCAGGTATTTACGTGGCATTAGTGATTATGGTTTTTTCTACCAAGGAAGATCATGATTGGACAGAGTATTGGATATTCATGGCTTTGTTGATGCAAACTGGGCTGGAGATTTGGATCATAGAAGATCTACAAGTGGGTATGTGTTTAACCTATTTGGAGGTGCAGTCAGTTGGATGAGGAAGAAACAATCTGTAGTGGCACTATCAACTACATAGGTAGAATACATGGAAACCACTCATGCAAGTAGGGAAGTAGTTTGGTTGTAGAGATTGTGGTCAAGTATGGGGTTAGTACAGGGAGCTATAAGGATAGACTGTGACAGCCAAAGTGCAACTTTCTTGGCAAAGAACCCTGCATATCATTCAAAGACAAAGCACATTGATGTTCAGTATCACTTTGTGAGGGATATGATAGAAGATAGAAAGGTGTTGCTGGTAAAGGTCGACACTTTGAAGAACACTGTAGATGCATTGACAAAATTTGTGAGCTCTTAGAAGTTCTCTTGGTGTAGAGAAACAATGGGTGTTGCAGGGATGGATAAATGACTAAGCTCTCTTGTGGCCTCTTGTGGAAAGAAAACAAAAAGTGGGAGAATGTTGGGTTGTGTTATATTCTTTCCACGACTAGCCCACGTAGTTAACCGGGGGGTTAGAGGGGGGGACGAAGCCCCCCCTTTGTTGCATAGTGGAGGGGTCACAGGGGGTTTGAGGGGTGCAGGTAACCGAACTCTATGGGGTCCGGGGCAGCACCTCGAAAAAGTTTGGTTTTGGAACCTATGTTAGGTTGGGTGGACCCACCTATGGTTTTGTGCATGATTTTTGCACATGTTTTTGGATGCGATGGTTTTTTGTTCATGGTTTTGGACGCGATGGTTTTTGGTCCATGGTATTGGATGATTTGGCATGTATAAATATGTATTATAACATTGAAAGGAATATAATGAAAAATCAAGCTGGTAGTCCCGGTTTTGGGATCCAGGGGAAAATCTCTGTGTATATGTGTTTTATGTGTTATGCTCTTGCATTTTATATTTTATGTGTTTTAGAATTCGTATGCAGGTAATTTTTGTACAGGCTTAAAACCTACACTCTACTCCATTAAATACCTCTCTAGGGGGAATTCCACTGGATATGGAAATTGTTCGGTAGGAGTTGGACAAACTCTCGTTTTTTTTGGGCCACAAGGTTTTCCTTATGGTTTAGGTTTTTCTGCGAATTACTTGAGGCAACCGGTGCCTTCAAAAATCCAGGGTATTCTTTTCAAAACATTGGAAATTCTACCCAGACCGGGTGGAATCCTCAAGGTCCTCCACACTTACCTTTCCTAGCAACTTTAAACTTGCGAGATCTATCAAAATTGACTAATGATCAGATCCGTTACAACTTAGCCTGGCCTCCGATTCTAACCAAACTTTTGTCTGACATACCCAAATTCAAAGGGATGATTGGTGAAGATCTAGGCGACCATATAACCACTTTCCACTTTTGGTGTTCATCGAACTCCCTAATAGATAATTCATTCATGTTGAGATTATTTCAACACACCCTAATTGGGAATGCAGCTAAATGGTACATTGAACTCCCAGGGGTCACCTTGGCTTCATTTGGTGATATGAGTACCATATTTTTAAACCATTTTCATTTGCTTATTCATTATGATGTTGGAATGGAGCTATTAGATAATTTCCACCAAGACTAGGCAACCCATATTTCGGATCATATCCAGGAATGGAGAGGCTCATTAATGCCAATATTCCACAAGAATTCCTTCTTGAACAGTTTCTCAAATCTTTGCAAATTGAAATTTCTAAGGATGTATTACTCTCTAGAGTATTCACTGAAGAGCAGGCTATTTTTAGAGCCGAGCAACTAGAACTTATATATTCTCAATGTGGGGTTCTTTGTAAAAAAATTCATGATGCTCCTAGATCTAAGGTTGATCGAGCCAAGCCGAAGATAGGTCCCCATGTCAACGGTTTAGTCAGATCGATTGATAGTAACTTGGCTAACCTGCTAAATCAATTGTAATAGTTGTCTTTACAAAGTGCTTCTTCTATGCAGGCATCGCCATCAGTGCATATGCCTTCTCAACCTTCATCTATAAATGTCGTTCAAACTTCTAATCCCAAAGGAAACTAACAATCCGATGGGAATAAGAAAGGACGTGGTAGGAAATATAATCAATATGGGAAAGGTAATGCAAATAAGCCCAACAATGATGTTGGAGGGGGTAAAAAATGGTCTAAGAAGAAAGTAAAGTTTCCATGCAAGTTATGGAATGGTGACCATTTGACTCATCTTTTCCCTAAGATTCAAGATGCTCAGTGCTTGTTGGTTCAAAAATGGTCTTCTAGCTCCCAAGTTGTGCTCACTAACCCTTTTCCCCAAGGGCAACAATTGTTTTCTAGCATTAATTCTAGTACTAGTACCCCCACTGGTGGAGACCGGGAAGGGGAAAATGCATCAAATGCTTATATGATGAGTTCACATATTGATGTTGCTACACGGTCACGTAATTATGGTGAATCAAAATCATCTAATGCTAATACTACTCTTGATGTCTTAGAGCCACTCCATATTGAGAGGCCCATAGTTGAGTCTATACCTCGAATGCTGAAAGGCTCCGCAAAATATTCAACAATTAACCCTAATGCCAAGGCAGCTTAGAACTACTCTATTGTAGAATATCTAGCTCAGAGTCCTTGTGCCATGTTAGCGTGATAGGTACTTCAATCATGTTAGGTGTAAAGGAGTGCACACTCACTGTAATGAAAGGAGTTGATCCAAAAAACTCTCTTCTTCTCATATTCGAAATGTTGAACATCAAGAAGAGACTTCCACATCATATGGTTTTTCAAATTAAGTCTATATATCGAAAGGCCAATATCTTTCAAACTGTAGTTGATGAGCGAGCTTCCACATGTGTAATGTTTATATCATGTTGTAAGGCTATTGGATCACCTCAAGTTGTTCCTTCACCTACTCTATTAACAACATTGATGGTCATTCTCATAGACCGCATGGGATTATTCCAGCCTTTCCCATTTGTGTTGGGGGTAAGGTTGTAAATATTGAAGTAGAAATAGTTGATGCAAATTTGGATTACAATCTCCTTTTACGTAGAAATTAGATTTACGAGATGGATTCTATTGTATCATCGCTATTCCACATCCTCTGTTTTCCTCATGAAGGGAGAATTGTAACAGTTTATCAGGTTGATTATTCTTCGGGTGAGTCCAATTCATCTTTTGAATCTATTGTTCCCTTATTGAACAATCCGAAGTATCCTATAGAGAATCCAGGAGTTGGAATGTACTCTTCCTTAATGGATACCTTTGATTTTTCTGCTCCTATTGCTAGAATTAATGCTATTTCATCTTCCAAGGCACCTTCTCTAAGACAGTTCTTTAGAACTCATTATTTTTAGGATCCTTGGCCCTTACCCTCCTTTACCACCACATTAGATGAGAGGCAGGTAGGTGGAATGGCATTTCCTATGTTTACAACAAAAACTGCTTATCAGTCTATTGTTAACACTTCAAACTTCGATCCTACTCCTTTTTCACCAGAGGAGCTGGATGGGGATGTTGCTCCAGCCTGGACTCTAGATTCAACTTTTTCTATGGATTTCTTAGATACTATTTTTCCATATGAAGCAGAAATTCTAGAAGCGATGACGGGTGTTGAAAGGCTGTGGAATTATTTGCATCATCAGTGATATTTACTCCCTCATTTACGAGAAGTAAAATCAAGCCTGTAGAGTTCTTCATCTACTAGTGATGTTCACACAGTTTTAAATACTTTGGCTCCAGCACAATTTTTAGCCGAGGGTAACATGTACTTCATTTCAAAACTGTTCCAATGAACACCTCTAGGAATCCCAACGTTATTGAAAATGGCTTCATTGGAGCTGACCGTTCCCATGAATAAATTCAAACTTATGCCAATCTCTTTAAAGAGTTTCAAGATGTGTTCACTTGATCTTATGAGGAAATGCTTGGGATAGATCCATCTATAGTCCAACATGAGATCAAGACATATGAAAATGCAAATCTTATTCGACAAAAGCTTCAACTGTTAAATCCTAGAAAAGCAGTAGCTATCAAAGCCAAGGTTGAAAAGTTGCTTAAGGCATGTTTCATATACCCTGTTCCTTTAACTGAGTGGGTCTTGAATCTAGTCCTAGTAGATAAGAAGCAAGGAACAATCCATGTATGAATTGAATTTAGGGACTTAAATAAGTCTTGTCCTAAGGATAATTACCCCACACCCTTTATTGATCAGATTATCAATGAATGTATGGGTAATTAATTTTTCTCATTTACGGATGGATTTTTCGGCTATAATCAAGTCACTATTCATCTAGAAGATCAACATAAGACAACTTTTATTTTCCCCTGGGGTACATTTGTATATAAAAGGATGCATTTTGGCCTTAAAAATGTTGGAGCTACCTTTCAGAGGACCATGTCATATGCTTTTCACGATATCAAACATATTATCGAAGCTTACTTGGATGATTTAGTTGCTCATTCTCGAAAGAAAATAGATCATCCTAAAGATCTTCGATTGATTTTTGATCGATGATGTTTTTATAAAATTCGGTTGAATCTGAATAAGTGTGTTTTCACTGTCACATTTGGTTGGTTGTTGGGATTCATCGTGTCTACTGAAGGGTTTTGCGTAGATCCCTTCAAGGTTGAGGCAATACTTCAATTGCCTCCCCCTTCCTTTATTCGTCAACTTCAGAGTTTTCAAGGAAAATCCAATTTGTTAATGAGATTTATAACTAATTACGTCGATATTACAAAAGGATTTATGAGATTTCTTAAGAAAGGGGTCCCATTTCTATGGGGTGAATTCACACAACACTCATTTGATTCTTTCAAAAAAGCATTAACCTCTACTCCTTTGTTGAGTCCAGCTAATTGTAGTAGACACTTCCTTTCATATCTTGCTGCAGCAAAATCAACTATTGGTATGGTTTTGGTTCAAGAGGGTGATTCTTTCTGTGATCACGTAATATTTTATCTGAGTCGAGGCTTAGTGGGCATTGAACTATGCTATTCTCACATTGAGAAATTAGCTTTGCAGTTGTCCATGTTGTCCAACGACTTAGACATTATATGTTGCTTCGAAAAAATTTCGTCTTAGCAGCCACCAAATCCATTTCAATTTTTTCTTAGTAGGTGAGTGATTGGGTGAAAATACAATAGATGGATCGTTATTTTACAAGAATTCGATCTTGAATTCATGTCAGTTAAGTCTAAGAAATCCTTAGTATTTGTAGAATTTCTCTCAGAGTTTCCTTGTGAGGAATAAATTGTTTATGAGGAATCTTTTCTTGAAGAACATCTTTTTCTTATTTCCTCGCAAAATCCTTGGTATGGAGATATTATAATATATCTCTAGACTTTGAAGTTTCTTCTCACTTTTTCAAAGGATGAATGTAGAAAATTACATCACCTGGCTAAAAGCTATGTTATTATAGATGACACTTTATATCGTCATGGGGTTGATTCAATCCTTAGACATTTTTTAACCTTAGAAGAATTTGAGTCTTTTCTTAATGATTGCCACAGTGGAGCTTGTGGTGATCATCTATATGGGCTTGCAACAACCCAAAAAAATTGCGTGCAAGCTACTTTTGGCCTTCGATCTTCAAAGGTTGTATTGAAGCGGTCAAGGGATGCCACCCTTCTCAAGTTTATACTTGGAAAATACGCACGCATCCAACTCAAATTTTCTCTGTGATAACTGTCGGTCCTTTCATGAAGATACCCTTTAGTGATCCACATGGAAAAACACACTCAATTTGGCTACAAACTGGCACAAATCCCTTAACCAATGACACCCTAAGATCCCCCTTCAATGCTTTCTTCCAACATTGATAATTCCAAAACACATTCCCCATAAAATCCACTGACACTACTGCTGGAATCCTTGGCTTATCAGAAAGTCTAAGCTTATTCCATCCTTTAGTCCTCAGTAGATGGGTCTCAACCTTATCCCCTTTTGATGCCCCATATCTATCCCTGGAGTTGGATAGCATGGTATGTCGTCTACCTCCAATAATACCTCCAACGGATGGGATATTACCCCTCTTCTGACACTTTGGGCATACCGAATGTCAGTCAAGACTACCACTGGTTTTACTCCTTTTCAACTAATAAATGGGTTGGAATCAATTTTTCCTATGGAATGTGAAATTCCTTCTCTTAAATTATCTATTGAACTTATTCCACATGCTTATAGTCTCGAATAATGCCTCGTTCATTTGGAACATCTTGATGAGCAGCATCGAGATGCAACCATAATCAACGAAGCTCATAAAAAGAGAGTAAAAACTCAATATGATAAGGTTGTCCATCCTAGAGTTTTCTCTGAAGGCAACCTTGTCTTGGTCTATGACCAAGACAAAGATGCCTTGGGGGCAGGAAAGCTTAAATATATATGGTACAATCCCTTCATTGTTAAAAAGGTTTTGAAAAAGGGAGCTTATGAGCTGATTGATTTTGAGGGAAACGAGTTGGTGGAGCCTAGAAATGGGCTCTATCTTAAAAAGTATTTTTCTTAGGCTTTGACCTAGCATTTGCTTGGTTGTAAATATTGTATATTTTTGCATATCTATCTATCCGTTTCATAGTGATGTTGATATTATTTTATCTGCTTTGGCAGGTATTGATAGATGATTTGATATATATAGAGTTCGTCGATTGTGCTAGTAGAAAAACCTAGAACCTTGCTTCCACGACTTAGGTAATTTATTATCCATTTGGCAGATTGTTGGTTTCAAGAGGCGTATCTATCGGTCCCGCTTCAAATAATGTCGCCAAATATATTGTTGTCATTAATTTAGTATCTGAGGAAATATCTCTTGGTATTGATTCATTATTAGTTTACTTGGATTCAAAACTGGTGTTATCTCAATTAAAGAACATCTATCGTGTGAGAGATCCTTATTTATAACGCCATTTTCTAAGAGTGCATTTATTACAGAGATCATTTGTTTATATCACATTTAATCATATTCCACGATCAGAAAATTCTTTTCCAAATTCTATCACTAATCAAGCATTAGATTGGCATATAAATCATTCATCACATTAAAAAATAAAAAAAATTGAAGTATCATCTGTATATATATGATCATCATGATAAACTATATGTATATAGATACAATTTTATGTTCAAAATAAAATACAAAGTTGGGACAAAAATGTCCTACAAAATTAGCCCTCATGCCCATAATCATGTCTAATCAAAAAAGATCTGGTCATCCATCTATATGTCCTGATCAGGGTGAGTAGAATTGAAGAAAACGATGGCATTTTCCACCCGTCAGAATAACCGTACCCAATCGCGTGGCACTCCTACCACATGTCTTTGAATATCCTCTGGAAGGTATTCTATAGCCACCATAGGTACATAGTGAGTCAAACTCACCAAGTTTCTCTGGATAGCATGGAGGGTCCTCTCAATCTCTACTCCAACTCCTTCTACGTCTCTTCCATGACGCCTGTGTCGAGCTAGACCCTCATGTCTTACTGGTCCAACATTTGTGTCGTGATCAATAATTTTGTAATTATTTGTCTCATCAAAAGATTTTTAGTTCATTTATACTTAAAATGCAGAAACTCTTAAACTTCAAACATTAAAAAACATTTGTACATATGGCTCCCCACATTGAATCCAATGGCAACACCAGATCTGGGTCTCCTCTGAAGTCCATGCCAGCATAGGGGTAGTCCTTGACTGCTATGACTTGTTGTTCCCACTAGAAGAAGAACTCGTCATCAAATGTATTTCTAGGGACCTCACCGGACCCTAGTCATTTCATTAGATTAACCCATTTGCCAATTTGTGGATCCCTTGGGTTGCTGATAGTGGATAATTCCTTGGTTCGAAGCCCTCATACTCTCTCAAAGAAGAATAAACACAAGATGGTTCCATATCCAAAGTTATTTGTCTTACCCTTTTGGATGGAGGTAAGTTGTTTTTTCATATTGGCTAAGAGGGGTGTGCACCAATCAAAAACTTTCGCGAGACACTCCACTGCAAGACTCATTGAAACACGAGAGGCTTGATGTAGAGAAGATGAACCATTTACTCTGGCAATGGTAAAAAAAAGGATTCTCAGAGCTAGACTCTCTACATTTTTTATTGGAATCTAGGTTCCAATCTTCTTAGTGTTTCCTAGATAGTAGATCTATACATAGTCTTCTACACTAAGGCTACCTCTGCTCGTTGAGTTGACTCTCTCTCCTCTTTGGGAAATACCTATGATGAAATAGATATCCTCTATTGCAATCCTCAGAGGCATATGGTCAATAAAAAAATCATCTTCTTCTGGATCCCAGTAGTGGATTAACATCTCAAGCAACTTGGTATTTGCCTTCATATTCGACATCTTGAAAATTTTCAATAATCTGCATCCTTGTAAGGCATATAATGCATTTGTATCTTCCAGTACTTCGTTATCAATCGCAGTAATCTCTCTTCACGCCAAGTAATCATAATTATGCAATATTATTTTTTTCGAATCATTAAAATCGTGTTTCAAATTTTGAATTCGCGCACATGCGGGTTTGGTATTCACATAGTCACATATAGGGCTTTTCTATACGTGGTTCATATTTGTCCAACCCACATGTACGCAGAGCGAAATTTTCAAACTAAATTCCCACATTCAAATTTTTGACAAACATTTAAAAAGCAATAAAACTTATAAAATAATTAGTTAGAAGGTTACTTGGAAGATTGGAGGCTGAATGAATAGATTAATTTGATGGATTAAGCTTGCTTGGTTTTTTCTTCACAACTCCTTCACCCAATTGCTCAGAACACAAATGAAGAATTGTGAGTCAAAAAGTCCTTATATAAGTTGACATATGAAAATTACTTTTTCTAAAGTTTATTTTTCTTTCTTATGGGCTTTATGACCTTTTTGGCTTGGAGTGTTGGGATGGGTCATTTTTTCAGGATACTTTGGAGATTTTTGAGAGACTCCTTTGATCCCATGATTGCAGACCCATCATGGCATGTATCAATTTTTAACTGGCATATAAGTTAGGGAATATCATTTTCTGCTACATTTTGCATACTAGCCTCCATACTGCAATATTTTTTCCATAGGGTTGACCCCTTCATGTCTTGTTTCTCAAACCATTTTCACTCACTGACTTATAAAATCATGATATGATGGTAGAGACAACCTTTACATGGGTATATTAGTTAGATCCTCGCTAGCATATGTTTCCCATGATGCTATATTGCATAGGCTCAGGAGTCCTCATGAGTTCTGCCATGACTTGTGCTTTGAAGACTCATTCTCTTACTTCTTCGCTATTTTTTTAGCTTTATACCCTAGAGGCTCCTTTCTATTGAGTTGTAATGTTGCATTGCATGTTGACCATTTGTACCTTCAGGCATTAAGCCGACTTCACTTGGACTCATGTTTAAGCCACCTTTTGACCATGTCTTTTGCGAAATCGACCTTGCAATCACTTAGGCTCTGCAACTTGACACCCTCTAACCTGTGGAACGAACATTCCTTTGAGTGTCACTGACTAGTTTCCTCACCTTGCATTGAGCATAGGAATGTCCCCCTCCTAGGAACTAGCGCATATGTATTTGGACACTGATTGTTTCCACTGTACCATAAGAATTCTTTTATTCTTTTTCAAGATTTCTAAATATAAAGAAGACAAAATAATTTAAATATTCCAAAAAGAGTGGGAATGGGACATTACTTCTATGATTGATGGCAGCTAGAGTCAATTGTGTCTCCCTTGAACAAAGCACTCAAAATTAAGTCTTTCCTCCATTGGTATGGACTTTATTTTGAATTAGGAGAGCCTTAACATTGTTATTGGGTTAGTACTCCTCCGGTTGGTTATCTCTTCCAATCATATGGACATTTTGTTTGTGCCTCTTGCATGACAAAATTATAAAAAGTTATCATATGCTACCATATTGTCACATTTGAGTCATGATTTTTTTCAAGGGAAGTAAACCTGAGTTGGGTTTTATGTGGTGTCTCTTGACTCATTTTCAGTCGGCCATCCCTAGTTGTTAGAGTCATGTTCACTATCACATCAGAAATTTGGTCCTTTGCTCATGATGGTTTGAGAAGGTTTCCATTGAATTCTTCCTGGCAGGTCTTGCTCTTATCGGTTATGACAATTTTCTCTAAGAGTAGACCTAGAGCCGCACGCTGGCCCTATTTGCATTATTGATAGGTCACCTTGTGCTCCACATCGATCAATATCATGGGTCTTTGACTGAGTGGTTTCCCTTGTGTTTGACGTCAACTTTCATGATCACACGTTGGGATTCGTGTAGTACCTTTGTTTCCATTTGACCTTATTTGTGGATTTCTCGCCTTTGTGTTAGCTTTCATTATTAATTGGTTCAAAGGATTTCTATTGTGAGCTAGCTACATCTTCTGTATGTTGGAAACGTGCTTCAGTTGGGTTACTACATATTTCTTCATCTGATTCCTTCAACATTATTAGTCTATGGGTTACACTCATGTTGGACTGATGAAGGATTCCTTAATGCATTCCTTCCAGCAGATCTTTTCCCATTGACTTCAACTCATTACTCTGGGAACAAGGTCTAGAGTCCATTTGGTAGTAACTTAGGGTTTGCATTCATTAGTGGCAGACTCCTTCGCTATCGACAATGGGAAAACATCATTGTCCCCTGATTGATATATTTTTCCAAGTGTTCGACTTCAGCTCATTTATTCACACTTGTTACATTTTACTAGGTACCTTGGCTCTCATCATCATTATCAGTGAGTAGTCCCGCATTTGTTAACGGTATACATCAATGACCAGTGATCAAACGATTTCTCATATGGTCAACTTCAGATCATTTATTCCCATTTTGTAGAAATGTACCACAAGGGTCAGTGAAGGCCTTGGGTTTGCATCAACATTTGTTATTTCACTTGCCATTTCCTCCTGTTTCTTCAGTGACACCATCCACCTTATATATTGCAATTCGTTACAACGACATCCTATATGTTGGAACCCAAGTTGCGTGTAGTACCATTTTTTCCACTATTTGACTTGGTACTTTTTGGATCAGCTTTCTACTTCAACATCATTGATCAATTCTTTATATGTGAATTTGTTATATGTACTTCTATGGATATGATCAGATGATCCACTATGTATTTTCAGTCCTTTTAATCTTGTATACATATTAGATCATCTTTTGTATTTGATATGTATGTTAGTATCGGTATCTTCATCCCTCCATCAGTGATCAAATTTCTCCTTTTGCATGCATATTAGGTGTCCCATCTGATCAGCTGCATTCCATTAGGTCATGGATCAATTGATGGTAGTGGTTCATTGTCAATTTCCCTCATGGCATTTACCTGCTGGCCTGTTTTCACATGTTTAGGTCATTTACTGTCATTTTGTTTCATTTCATTTACCAAAATTAGTTTTAGGGTTTTAGTCTCATTAGGTCTATGGTTTGCCACCATGGTCATCCAAACCTCAAATAAAGGTCAGTAGGCACATGAGGAAGTTTTATAAGTTCATAAGATCCAAAAATTCACTAATGATATGCTCAATAAATGGTTTTTACCTCAAAAATCTATTTTGAGGTGAAAACAGGGTTTCTTATTTTATGTAATTTAAAGTGTTTTTATATGTAATAAGTTCCAGCTACTGCCCTTGCTCACCTTGCCAACTCCAGTCACTGCAAACAAAAGCAAAAGCATCAATGCATCAGTTCATCAAGTGATCAAGAAAAGTCAATTCAAATGAAAAACAGATTTTTAAAGCAAAAGTCACTTTGACATTAGAAAAATGGGTTTGAAAGAAGGAAAAATCAAAATCCATCCATATATGAAGTGAAAGGAGTGCTATTCATCCATTTCATTGTGCAAGATACCCTTGGAGAGCTAAAATCGTGATTTTGAGGCAAATTGAACAAAGGAGGTTAAAAAACCCTATTTTCCAAGCAAATCTGCTTTGTGCTGCACATCAAAGGCGGTGTGTTGCGCATCAGATTCGCGCTACGCATCAGTGGGTTTCTGCCAGTGTTAATTTGTAAGGGCCCTGTGCATTAGGAGGGCACTGCGCATTGGGCCCAGTGCACTGCGCATCAGTCCAGAAGCTGCCAAAACATTCCAAATCACCCAATATCCCTCAAAAACACTGCATTTCTCTTCTACAAGTAAGTCTTCATTGCATTTGAGCTAAATTTGATCTTCTACATGTGTTCTTCATGAGTTTTTCATTTTGAAAAGCAAACCCTAGCTTGTCTTCATTATTTTCCATTTCATTGTACAATTTGCACTCCATAACTACAACCGACATCTTTTTTCCCTTTTCTATCTTAAATCGCCCTAAATCAATCCATTAATCCCATTTTCCATATCCCACTCCCTTAAGACAACTCATTCCCTTCATCAAACCCTAAATCCCTCACAAAACCCTAGTTTCCTAAAACCTATCCCTTCATTCCCCAACTCTGTTTCTCATTAGTAAAATCTCTTCATACTCATCTCCCTTGTCCTCCCTCATTACCGTTTTCCACTATATTATCATCACATCACTTCACCAAGACAAGCACCAAGCACCATGGTAAGAAACAGTGAGTCAAGTTATGAAGAAGAAAAACTAAGATGACATCCCTAGAGCAAGAAATTGAGGCTGACTGAGAATCATGGTTGGAAAGAGTGAATATCCACCTTGAGAAGCCACTTGATAAGGCTAACAAGAAGAATAAAATGGTGCACCACATGGCTTATCATTACTTGGTTCGAAATAAAATTTGCAAAACAAAGATAAATGGCCTAAAAGCTAACCTTAAAAGCAAAAAAGGAGCAAGACAAACTTAGAATTTTGGCTGAAGCTTCCTTGGCTCAGCAAATCAATTAGTAAGCTTGCCTCTAGCCAAATTTGAAGCAATTTTGAGAAAATTTTGTCATTTCACAATTTTTAAATGCAAAACACAAGAATTTTCATCTGATGCGCAGCGCCATCGGAGCTATGCATTGAGTTGGCTAGGTATTTTGAAAATGGCTTGCATTTTTGGATTCCTCATGAAAAAATAATGAAACCCAGAAAGTTTCATAAGATTTGGAGGAGATCTGGGTCACCTAAAGGGCAAAAAACACCTAAAAATTGCCCTCCCTACTTCTTTTTGGACCCATAGGAACCAGTCTTGGGAGAAATGATTTTTGACGGGGTAAATGGACTCCAAATCCAAACATTCTAGTTGTCTTAGAAAATCGACAGGCAGAGCTTTCCATCAAGCTATCTTGGTTCTGATTTGGTGAAGCGGAAGGCCTTCAAACTCAGCCTTGAAGTGGCGGTACACATTAGGCTCAGGGTGCTGTGCATGATACAAAATTTTGCCAATTTTGCCTAAAAACTCATAATCTCGCCTAGTTTGCTGCTAGTTTGACTTTTTCTTCTCTCTTGGGTAAATTGATGATGAAATATGATGTAACATGATGTAAAAATGATGAAAAATGACTTAATGAGGTAGATACATCAATTTAAGCTGGTTTGAGGATGAATGAATAAGTTTCCATAGTTTTATAGGCAAACTGTTCCACTACCTATTTTTCAGTTCCTAGTTTAGATCTTGTTGAAACAGCTCCTTGATTCATGGATTCGGCCCTTGAAGGCTAGCCCAGGTGGTTTGATGCCTATATCTTATACTTTCTTTGTCATTTGTCAAGGTTGGACTCTTGTGGATGCATTGAGCTACTCTGTAAATTACTTCTGCAGTTTGGCAAGGAAATGAACTAGGGTTTTGCAACATTTTGTGGGATTCTTGTGCTAATGTGAATTAGCATTGTTTTATCCTCTGTATTTAGTTTATCTTATGTGTTTATGTGCCATCATCTATCTTTTTCTGCATAAATAAATTAATCAAGATTAATAGGTGGAAACCATTGATGTTCAGTGCTTTGCCTTGGGGTGTCATTTAGTTTTAAATGTTTTCTTCTATTTGAAGAGGACTCATGAAACTTGCATGACCTCTCCAACTACTCACCAATCTTTAGACTCACCATCATATTCATTTCAAATTGCTAAAGCACTTGTCTACCTCGCCCCTCAGAAACCTTTACAAATCTGAGTTGATTTCCTGGACCCAAAGATGCCTTCCTCATTTGATCCAGCAACTAGCCATTAAAATCAATCAAAACCTCTGAGTATATACCTAGCCTAAAATTAGTTTTCATTTCAGTCATCTCAAGCCTTACTTGCCATATTTTCTTTGAGATTGACAAGGGGAGAGCCCTCTCCCAACCTAGTAGGGCTAGCTACCAAGTTAAGTGTGGTTTGATGTTACCCTAGACCTACCTTCCTTCAGCCTGAGGTAGATTTAGGCTATAATAATGTGGACATGCTTTATTATCTCTGAGCATGGGTATGGTCACCTTAGACAACAACTTTCTTTTTGATCTATTCCACTGGCTTGGCAGGGTGAATTCTAGTGAACTCCTCTCAGGTCTTGGCATGATTCCTTCTATAGACTTAATACATTTCAGCCATCATTCACCCCTTCTAACCTCATATATTAGGGGCATATGTTTTAGCACCATTTACCGCCCTTGGTAGATTTGATGCTATATGTTATGGCCTAGGGCAACCCTTCCCTTCCAGACTTGGTCAAAATTCTAAAAAATAATGTTTTAAATCCCATACGCTATTTTTCCCTGTATAAAAGCATGTAAACATGGGTCAGCCTATACACAACCCACGTATATGTGTTAAAACATTAAAAAATATATAGTCTCCTTAAATTTCAGCAGATTTTACTAGTTTTACCTACTACTCACCTACTGTAGCCCGTGGCCCAACTGTTTCCCAACTAGAAAACTGATTTGGCAAAGTATAAATAGGCCTCCATCGAAAGACCTATGGGAGGAGAAAATGATTAGATCTTGATATTATAGTTGATTACATCCCTGATCAAGTCTAAAGAAATCCCTGTGCCTTTTGCACTCCCAAGTCATAGGAAACCTCTCTTTCCTTCTTGAGATGTCCTTCATCCCTTTATGACATCCTTGTGTATACCTATGGAGGAGTATTGCTGAGGCCTAGGCATGACAGATCGGGAGGACGATTTCGCTTGGAGCCGGCAGACGACTCGGATTGTAGTTCTTCCATACTTTCTTTAGTTTACATCAATAAAGAGGTGTTGTTTTTTTCCTAATATTTAATTAATGCATTAATATATGTTATTATTTGCGTATGAATCTTAAGTTAATGGTTATTTTCTTACATGCTTATATGACCTAACACCTATATCATAAACATGATTTCTATTACTACTATTGTATATGCTTTGCTTGAATGAGTTGCAGGTTTTAAAGCATTGGAAGAAGTAGAGGGTTTGGACACTACGGGAACGACCTCAAACATAGGACCTCTGGGTAATACCTCATCTTCCTACTTTAGTAGTTTAAGTATTAGGACATCCTTTTTTCATGCCTCTTTATCCTGTAAGCCCTCTGCTCTATTGAGGTTCTCAACCCAAGAGTCTAGGGTGACTTTACGTGTAACAAACGGTCCAAAAAAGCAAGCATAAAGCTCATGAATTCCCTAGTCATTATATATTTACGTGCTTGATGAATGAAGAATGAGAGGAATCAATGATTTTTATGAATGGATATTGAGAGGAGGAAATTCAAGAAGGAAGAGGAGGTGACCAAATTTTTTGCAGTTCAAAAACAAAGTGTAGAAGATCAAGTGGATTATTCATGGAGAGTGTAATTTTTTGTTCCCTTTAATTTGTTTGTCTATCTATTTAATTTAGTCCACAGAAAAATTGGTTTCTTTGTTTATTCAATTGGTTAACCAAGGAAAGGCATAGGCTATTGAGTAATTTTATGTTCCCTTAATTTTTGTGCGTTTAATTCATTTTATAGATGCATTCATGTAACCTAACAATTTTTTTCTCTATTCCATCTAGAGGTTAAGCATGGGTGTCCTTTCTCTCTCAAACACTTTGATGTAAAGTTATATGTCTTATGGAGCACTCCATAAATGTTTTGTATAGTGTTGTATGCATCAATGTCCTACATAGTGTTTTGGTATGCTTGTAATGTGCATTGTATCCTGTGTAGTGTGTAAATGCTTGTTTTGTGTCTATATGGATTTGTGTTAATTGAGAGAGAAAGTCCTAGCTGAGGAGAATATGAACTAGTGGTTGAACGACCAACTTCATCAACAAATAATTATCTCAGAGTGCATTGGAGTGAGTTGGTACTCATGGAAATTTTTTCCTTAATTATTTTTAAATTCATTCTCGACCCTTTTTCTATTTCCATTTCTAATGAGTAAGTTGGATTTTTATATACAGGAGTTGTATTAGTGTTTCCAGTGATTTTGTAGTAGAAAATGAGGAGCTTCCAACTCTTTTACAACCACTAGTTTGTAGAGTTTCAATAGTAAATAAAAGATTCCTAACAATCAAGGTTAGTATTATGTGTGAATGGCCTTGTTCTCTATTTCTTGTTGCAGTTTATCAATATAGTTTTCAACTTGTTTGTCACAAATTACCATGTTGAGTAGCATTTCCATATGGAAATGTAGTTTTATAGAGTGTAGGAAATGTAGTCTACTCTTCCTAAAATTCCCTGGATCAGAAAACCATTTAAGGTTGTTACCACCAATTTCTGAATTAGAATGATATTTATGATCCCCAAACACCCTGGCTTCCAAATGCAAAATCTTCTTTCTAACCTCTAGGGGAGCTGAACCAAAAATTTTTTCCACAAATTCCCAACCAAAGTTTCGGTGATTTCTGGAAGAGGATGCCCCTAGAGCGCCACCCCTACAGCTAGGGAGTCACCATCGATGAGGCATTTCCACATAAAAGCTACAAATATACCATAATAAAACCACAATAGGCTAACTCAGTCACCAAGTTATGACTGAAAACAAGATAGTAAGACCCATAACAAAACATAACAACTTATAATTGATGACTTGGATGAGTGACGATCCCAATATAACACAAAAAATCCACTTACAAATGATTATGTAGATAATTAACTAATTGCGATGACTAACTACTTGACACCCCTTACCAACCAGGACCACAATCCATTTCAACTGCCTAGGAAACTATAGTTCATAAGGACCAAAATGATCAAGGTTTGAGACGTTTGAATTAACAATGAGCAAGTGGAACTGTAGTTTTTTTTAAATTATATGGGGAAGGTAACTTAGTACTCGACTCCGCATACCAACACTAAGAAATTAAAGGAAATTTTGGTTGGGTCGAAGGTCTGTGATGTTGTCAAGGAAAGTACAATTACCAGTTCAAAGGAGGGACCGAACTGTGAGTTATGTAAGAATAACAAAAACAACATTGACACCCTATGTGAGAAAATTGACCACCCAGTGCAAAACTTAAGACCCGACGACAAAAGATATTAGGAGATAGAACTCTCCAACTCTTCAAAAAACCAAAATTCCACCCTACTAAAATGACCGAAGAAACTAACGGTTTATACATACCTCCTTTTACAGTAACACAATCAATTGAGGATTACAAACAAGAGGGGAACTGCTGCAATTGAAAGACGTCAACCACATAAATACCACCTTCCTGCCACCCAGAGACCATGGTGGAACTTATATAAATAACTATAAACATGATGTATCTAGTACTAGGAATGAACCATGCCCTCTGAAAATCCCATGACATATGAGAAGTGTACTACATACACCATGTATCAGCCATCACAAGGCATTGCCTGAGAATGAGGTCATTAATGATCTTTCTCCTACTATCAGAGCAATTCCTTCCCACATCCAATACATCGTGTTAGGGACAATTTATTCCTCAGTAGAAAAAATGAAATGAGTTAATGAAGCCATTTAGATAAACAAAACCCTAATCTCTAATCTCTTAGAAGTAATAAGAAAATTACTTGAGTTGGTGGCTCCCATTATGAAAACCCAGAATATGCCACGTGTGACCCATGCGTAACCAAGTTTATAGCCCATATATATCTTTGAGCATTTCCACCTTTATCGCCAAATAATTTATTGGCATGCAAATAATAACTCTCGCCAAAAACCTCCCATCAAGAGGGATCATCATTCCTCTTTCTAATACTGATATTCCGAGGTCGTGATATCACCCCCATTGAGGACCCTGACTTTAGCTAGGTATTTATCCTATTATGCCTAGTTCTTTACTTCTTGTGGGCTTTCCCTATGTTTCACTTCTAACCAGGCCACATTCAAGGTAATGTGTCTACCTAATATTTCCCAGTTAACCAAACAATATTCCACCTTATTACTTCCCCATCACATGTGCATGGGGATAACCTAATCAAAATTAATCAACAAGTCTTTGAAATTTCTCACCACCTTATGTAGGTGCCAACTATGAATTAGTTTCTCTGGTAGATAACCTAGTAAGATCTTGCTTATAGTGAGTTGGTACTCATGGAAATTTTTTCCTTAATTATTTTTAAATTCATTCCTAACTGTTTTTTCTTTTTCCTTTTCTGATGAGAGATTTGGAATTTTATATACAAAAGTTGGATTAGTGTTTCCAATTCCTTTTGCAGCAAAAAATGAGGAGTTTCTATCTCTTTTGCAACCACCAGTTTGTATAGTTTCAATAGTAAATGAAATATTCCTAAGAAAGTTTAGTATTTTGTGTGAATGGCATTGTTCTCCTTTGTTTCTTGATGCAGTTTACCAATATAGTTGTCAATCTTTTGTCACAAATTACCATGTTGAGTAGCATTTCCATTTGCAATGTAGTGATATAGAGTGGAGGAAATGTAGTCTTCTCTTCCTAAAATTCCCTGGATCAGGAACCCATTGGAGGCTACTACCACCAATTTCTGAATCACAATGATATCTATGATCCCCAAAATCTCTAGCTTCTAAATGCAGAATCTCCTTCCTAACCTCCAAAGGAGCCGAATCAAAAACATTTGTCACAGCTTCCCAACCAAATTGTTGGTGATGTTTGGAATAATATGCCCTCAGAGCACCACCCCTATAGCTAGGGAATTATTATCGACGAGGCATTTCCATATAATAACTACAAACAAACCATAATACAACCACTCTAGGCTATCTGAATGGCCAAGTTATGACTGATAAGAAGATAGTAAGACTCCAGAATAATAGAAACTAACAAGTTGTAAGTGATGATCAGAATGAGTGACAACCTAGTATAACATAAGTAATCCACTTATAAATTATCATGCAGATAATTAACTAATTGTGATGACTAAATAATTGACACCCCTTACCAACCAAGACGACAATCCATTTCAATTGCCTAGGAAACTATAGCTCTTAAGAACCAGAATGATTAGGGTTTGAGGCGTTTGAATTAACAATGAACAAGTGGAACTATACTTGTTTCTAGAACCTATGGAGAAGGTAACTCAGTACCAGAATCCACATATCAACAATGGGAAATGAAAGGAAATTCTGGTTGGGTCAAAGGTCTATGATGTCTTTGAGGCAAGTACAACGACTAGTTCAAAGGAGGGACCCAACCTTGAGTAATGTAATAATTAACACAAATAACATTGACACCCTATGACAAAACACATTGGGATGTAGAACTATCCAACTCTTCAAAAAATCAAAATGCTACCCTACTAAAATGACCTGAGAAATTAACAGTGTATACAGACCTCCCATTACTATAACACAGTCAATTGGGGACCACTAACAAGAGGGGAACTACTACAAATGAAATATTTCAACCACATAACTTCCACCTTTCTGCCACCCTGAGACCATGGTGGAACTTATATAAATAGATATGAACGTGATGTATCTAGTACCAGGAATGAACCACACCCTCTGAAAATCCCATGATGGAATCGAAGTATACTACATACACCATGTCTCAGCCATCCCAAGGCATTGCTTGAGAGTGAGGTCATTAATGAACTTTATCCTACTATTAGAGAAATTCCTTCCCACATCCAATATGCCATGTGAGGGATGATCCGTTCCTGAGTAGACAAAATGAAATGAGTTAATGAAACCATTGAGGCAAAGAAAACCCCAATCTCTAATCTCTTTGAAGTTAATACAAAAATGACTTGAGTTGGTGGCTCCCATTATGAAAACCCAGGAAATTCCATATGTAACCCATGCGTAACCAAGTGTATAGCCCAGATCTATCTTCGAGGGTTGTCACCTCTATCAACAAAAAATATATTCACATGAAAATAATTACTCCCACCGGAAACCTCCCATCAAAAGGGATTACCATTCCTCTTTCTAATAGTGATACTCCGATGTCATGAGATCACCCCCATTGAGTAAAATGGCTTCAACTAGGTATATATCCTATTTTACCTAGTGCTTTACTTCCTGTAGGCTTTCCCTATGTTTCATTTCCAGCCAAGCCATGTCCAAGGCAATGTGTCTACCTAAGATTCCCCAATTAGCCAAACAATATTCCACATTATTACCTTCCCATCGCGTGTGGATAGAAATAACATAATCAAAATTAATCAACAAGTATTTGATATTGCTCACCACCATCTATAGGTGCCAACTTTGAATTAGTTTCTCTAGCGGATGACCTAGTAGGATCTTTCTTATACAATAAATCACTATCTGAGAATCACTATGTATCTGAATCAACCTAAACCCTTCCTTACAGCTATTTGAAGATCTTTCTCCAATGCACTAAACTTTTCAAGGTTGTTGGTTTCCACCCCATAGGAAAAAGCATAGGCATGCTTGGGATCCAAATTCTCATCCCTCAAAATCCCTCCAATACCAACATCTCCAAGGTTTCCTTTTCAGGCACCATCAATGCTTAATTCAATGAAAGCTTTTGGAGGAGGGGATTCCTCTACTATGAGCCATGGAAAGAAAAGTAGTGACAATTTTATATAATATATTGATTCCATTTAGGATAAAAGCCTCGTAATCATCAACTTGCACTTCTTCAGAATCGAGAGGGAACACCAACACCGTTTCAATGATATTTTTAAGTGTAATATCTTGTAAAATTGACATAGACCTATGTTTTCCTTCAAAGATTCTTAAATTTCTCTCCTTACATAAATTCCATGAAGAAAATCCTAGAACTAAATGCTAGGCTCTCATTATTAATGGATGTTTATTTTTTTCTAGAACCAGTCATATATCCATGACTTTATGTTTGGTGAATTGGGTAAATCACACCTGGAGATTTTCTTAACAAACACACATATTTTCTTGGCATAATAACAAGTTATTAGTAGATGATATATTGATTCCTCATCTTGTGAACATAAAATGCACATCGATGGCCCCTCAAAGCCTTTCCTTCGCATATGGTCCTAAGTTAACATATTCCTCCAAGATACCATCCATAAAAAAAAATTGAAATTTTGGACCATCCATAATCTTTCCACATTCTATTCCAAAAATTAGTGTGGCGTTGTGAGTGATAATATGCGAATACCAAGTATGTTTCTTTTAAATTAAACTATTGAATGGGTTGCCTCCCCCACCGCATCATGTCATGTTTAGGAGAAAATCATATCATTATACTATCAAGGATTTGATGGAATTCCTCCAATGGGAGAGAATACCTATATTGTTCCCAATCTCCTACTATTTTCCACTGTCTCCAACCATGCTCCTTATCATAAATTTTCCAGAAATCTGCCACTTTAAAGGCTCCTCGAGCTTCTTTTAATACTTTAATAGGTTGTGGCTTCTCATTTTCCTCTAATAGTGGATATTACTTCCATGAATCCTCCCAGAATAATGTACTCCTTCCTCTTCTAATATCCCAGAATAAAAATTATTTCACCACATCCTCACTTTCTTTAACCCAATCCCATACCCCTAAACCTTAATTCTTCCATCGAATTGTAATATCTCGAACTGTGAATTTATAGACAAGTACTTATGAGACCATATTTGTTTCCAAATTGGGGACCTCCCTAAACCCATAGCCACCGCAACTTCATAGCATAATATTTATCGATGAGGAGGGGGTATCAAAGACCCAGTTCTCCATTCTTTTTTCATGCAACCAGTTTATTCCACCCGACCAATGCCCACACACCTATTTTAGTAGTGTCTCTCCATAAAAAATTGCTCCAAAGAAATATTAATTGCTAACACAAATTATTTGGAATGGGCACTACCAATAACTAGTAATTTGGTAATGCTTTTAAAACTTCGTTCATCAATACTAGGCAACTTGGAAAGTTGAGTTCCTTGAAAGTCCAATTATTCACTTTACGATGAGTTATTTCTATAAGTTCTTCATAGGTAAAGACCTTGTTGTATAAAAATAAAAGAGGTATTCCTAAATACTTTGAAGGAAGGTGACCTCTATTAAAACCCAGGGTTCGGTTTAACCTAATGAGCCATCTTTGGACAATTGAAGATTTTTTTTCTTCGATTGTTAGTGTTCACTACAATTATTGAGGATTCCATAAAAATTTGTAAAATCCTTGTTGGGCAGCGGATCCCCCCATAGCAGGTTCTTGGGGTTAAAGCCGAGTTTTGGTCAATGTAATGTAAAGACCCCGCGAAATGTGGGCACGGAGCACGAGAGTCTAGGGTTGTCCGCCCTAAAATAATGTAATTTAATATAGAATGTGTTGGCCTACCCATGGTCCGCGGACCATGAGAATGTATAAATAGAGTGAGGATCTAAGTGTTGAAGTAAGTTTTAAGTCTTGGTCTTAAGTGATATGGGTTTTGAGTAAGGAATTCGATCTGAGTCTATAAGTCCGAGCCTTGGGTTGTAGGAATAGGAAGAGGCTCTACAGTTGTGTGTGCAGAGACCTGGTAGAGTCCACAGACATGTGCATGGACCCCTGCAGCTGAGTGTGCAGGGTGGAGTTGGGGTTGTAACTGAACAGAGGTTTAATAAAAGATAAATGGATGCCGAGATATGTGCATCTGCTCATAGATCTGTGTGTTTATGCTTCTATTATATTCTTATCCATCTCTCTATAGTTTATGATTGCACACACTTGTTATGAATGTTGAATGATTGTTGAGAATTTTGGGCCCAAAAAATTAAGTTAAGATCTATAATAATAAAACAGTAAGGATAAATGATCTAGACAATGCCTCTTCACAGAGCTACGCGAAGGTCAGACAGCTGCGCGGAGCAGCGCAAGCACGCAAGATCAGTTCGTGAACTTCCCAAACTTCATCAAGACATACATTGGGTGCGAAAACCTAGTTCCAACCCTCCCATACTACCTCGGGTGAGACCTCAATCTGTGCACTGCGGATTGTTGCCGAAAGGGCCAGTAGTTTCAAGATTTGTTTAGCTAAATCACTTCTAAACCTGGGTCAGGCCCCAACAAGCCAACAAATGGTTCCATTGCCAGGACTGGGATCTGCCTAAGGGATGTCTGATGTCGGAAAACTGGAATCCCACAAAGAAGGAAATTGAAGAGTGGTTGGACAAGAAACTTCACGAGTTCATGACACAGGAGAACAGAACTCCACAGATATCCGAGAAGAGGTGGCTGGATCACTAAGTGTATACGGAAATCCACGAGATCTTCTTCATGTCCTTCTCTTTTGAAGTATATGAGTGGATTGTGAGGTTAGCCAACAACTAGGGAAGGTACAAGCTCGATCAACTGACAATGTGGACTCCAGAGTTAGTGCATAAACTAGAGGCATCAAAAGACAAGATCACGCAAGTTGTGGACCATTGGCTCAACTAGATAATAAGGGGGTTTATCACTAAGTTTGCGGTAGACATGACCATGAGCTATAGAGAAGCAGAATAATGTTTTTTCAAGGGATCGTGAGGTAGGTACATTAAATCCCTGAATACCTAGATTAAGATGTTGTTATGTGAAAAGAGGGTTATGCAAATACATTAATGTTTGGAACGACGTGGAGTGGAAAGATCTACAAAGGTGTCGAAGGATTTGGAAATAGTCCCTTAATTTCACCTTCGTGAGAGAGTGAGGGAGAGCGTACTCAGGTTTCTCTGAGAAGTGCAGTCAGTTTGATAAGATAGCGCATTCCGCAGTTATCACCTCCACTTACAGCGTCACCTATCTCACCTACTTCACCTCCATCTTCACCCACTCCACCTCCACCAAAGCCACAGTTCAGCATGGCAAGCATGATCAAGCTACCCGTATTCAGAGGAGTAGGGCATGAGGATCCGGACCAGTTCTGATTCGTGGTAAGAGTGGTATGGGAAGCACAAGGGGTCACAGATGACAACATTAAGAAGGCCACATTGGTGAACGCGCTGCAGGATCGCGTGCTGACTTGGTATATCAAGCACTTTTATGATCACCCAAATGCAGGAATAGCGAAGATCTAGAATGCGGTGAACAGAGAATTTAGTCGGTCGAAATCAGAGACACAGTCAATCATCGGATTTAAATAAATCATGATGCTTCCAGGCAAGACCCCTCAAGATTTGGATCAGAGGCTGAAGAGTACAATCCACGAGGCTAATATGATGCTAATGGATTCACAACACCACATGGTTTGTGGAATCTTTGACACCACACCTGAGGATGGCGCTGTCACAGAAAAAGCTTTCAACCTAGGCAGAAGCTTTGGAAATGGCAATGAGGTTGCATGAAACACTGATACAGGATCTGGGATTGGGAGTTCAATAGATCCACGAGCAACTTCAGAATATCTGCCTAGAAATGAGAGCTTGAAGTAGGATAGGGCACCCCGGCCTGAGGCGCGCGAGGAAGTGTGGTGAATAAAATGCAAGGGCCAGGGTCATGACAAAGACCACTGTCCGATATTCGCAAACTACTTGGCAGGAGGGGGGGCAATTCCATTGAGACCAGAGGCACAGGTAGGGCCAAGTGTGGCACCCATGCTATGGTGCGGGATCTGTCAGATAGGAGGAAAGCACGTAATAGACAACTTTCATTTGTTGTAGAAGTATACACAGACTCCCCAGCAACTGTTTTGTAATTTTTGTAGATTGGTGGGCCATGACGAGTGTACTTGTCGGAGATACGAGTTAATGATGGAGTAGACCCCAGCCTATAGAATGCCGAAATAAATTTGGAACCTTGACCTAGCCGTGGGGATGGCGTGCAATGGATTTTAGGGCTGAGGTCGAGGATGAGGGGGAATGGGACCAGGAAGGGGCCGTAAACAGTTAATTTGTTATAATTGCGGAGAACTAGGGTACTAGGCTTGCGATTGTACCAACCTGATGAGACTATCTTGTTCATACTATGCTCAATTCGATCATGAAGAAGTAGATTGTCCTATGTTGATCACGTAGATGCACGATAAAAGGGGTACTTCAGCCTACTCTGATGCAAAATATTCAAATGATGAGGTCTGAACTGCATGAAGAAAACCCAAACGTGAATATGGTGCTTCGAAGTGGTGCGACTACATGGGAAGATAAGGGGAAGTAGCCCGAGGAAGATACATGGGTTCACAAGGTGCCTACAAAGGAACTTGAGTTTGACTTGGAACGTGCAAAGGAGACGTTTATGGAAGCTAAGAAGAGCTTCGCAGAGACTTCTACTTTAGGTAGTAAGGATCAACCAGAGTTAGGAATGGATCATTATATGCTTACTACCTTCTTGGAGACATGCATGAAACTGCTGCGTGATAATAAGGCAGTTAAAGGACTATAAGAGTTGATAACTAGGTGCACAGGGTCAGGTGAACAACGCGTAGTCTGAAAACTACGAAAGCATACATTGCACACCGGGAGGGAAATGAGATTAACGACGTAGAAAGACGAATATGAAATGGATGAGGTAATCCTAGACCTAGGTTCGGATGTGAATGTGTTACCAAAGTAGACATGGGAATGCATGGGCAGGCCCACGTTACAGTGGTCCCCTATTCAATTACAGATGGCGAACCAACAAAAGAACTTGCCCATGGGGAGGTTGCAAGGGGTAACAATGGATATCGAAGGCATGAGCATGCAGACGGACTTTGAGGTAATAAAGATTGTAGATGACATCAAACCTTACCATGCATTGCTATGAATAGACTAGGCCATTGATATGAATGGAGTCATCAACCTGGAGAAGCGAAAGATGATATTCGAGAAAAGGTCTCTACGCATAGTAATTTCGCTAGATCCAGCTGAAGAAGTGCGCTACATTGAACCTGTGCGTGACAATGATAGCGACGATGAGCTGGATTGCATTTACCAGGTAACTGCACAAGACCAGGATTGGGTGAACCAACAACAGATGGGAGAATCTCATGGGAGCGCGACAATTCCTGTACTTCGGATTCAAATGAAGAAACAGAGCACCGGGAGAACAGGTTGCACAAAGTAACAACGCTAAATTGCAACATGATGATTAGATCACTGTGTTGCATGACTACTTGAGCAACAGAACTGCTAACATATTATGGGGTAACAAGAGTTGATGGATTCTTAGATAAATTGGAAAGTGCAGTATCAGAACAACAACGGTACGGTGTGTTTGAATGGGTGTTGCGTGTGACACCCGCACAATGGTGGAATACTGTTGGGTCCCTATAATACTAGTGATTACCCCATTACTATTATATTTGTACCCCTTATTAATATTTTTGTGCCCCTATTGTCCCCATATTGTTATTACTGTGCCCCATAGAATCCATCTATTGTTACTTTTGTGGCTTTATGTTATTATTGTTAGGTCGGCTGGGTTATATTGTGACTCCTTAGACTCCTATATATAGAAGGAGGTTTTATCATTTGAATCATCGAAGAATTTTTCATTTATTGTAATGTAAAGGAGGTTCCCCCTCGAAGAGGCTGAATTCTAAAGGCGTGGATCTATCTTTTCTATCTTTTCTTGAGCTGGTTTCATAACATTTGGTATCAGAGCTTTGGATTCTAGGGTTTCGCTGCTCCAAACAGGTCATCGTGGCATTTTCACTATAACATTTTTTCTGCAATGTTTCAGAAGCTAAACAAAAAACCCGTTTGAGAAGACATCGTATTGAATCTTAGGTCCAAATTTCAGAGCTTTTCGCCCTATATTTTCGGATATATGAACTGAGGAAGTTCATCCTTTTCTAGAATCCTGAATTACATTCAAAACAGGTGACTTGGGGAAAATCGTCATAACTTTCTCTCTGAGCATTAGATTTAAATTTCATAAGAAGGTACAGAAAGAGGACAGACTGTAGTTTATTGTATATATTTTTCAGAGCCAAAGGTCAAAATAGGGACACGTGGCACGTCGTACAAGTTCACTCTACTGAATTAGTCTATAATCAGGTCACTGTGGGAGATGTGGCTTAATTCTTCATTGGAGAATCCAATTGGGGTCAGACTGGTGGCATTGGAAAGAGGACACAAAAGGCTACCGTAGATCGCAATTTCAGAACTGGATGATCCGAAATTACAGAGATAAATCAGAGGCAATATCGAGCTCCTACAAAGTGAAAAAAGGTGTGTATATTTTTTTAAATGTTTGCTTAAGTTTGGTTTGAAAAATTATTTTGAAGCAATTAAAAGGGCATAGTGAAGCATTATTATCAGTAATTGATGCCCCGAAGAAAGAAAACGGAAACACCTAGTAGGCGACCTGAAAGCTCTAGCATGACTCATGAAGAAGAGGAAGAAATGCAACATGATATATCAAAATTATGAGACCAAGTGCAACAAGTGTCACTTGCACAAAAAGGTGTAGAAGCTAAGATGGATGAACTGAAAATAGATTTGAAGACAGACATGGAAGAATTGAAGATAAATATGAATAATTTGCTACAAGAGAGGGTCACTAAGGGTGAAAGGGTAGTAAAGGAAACTCATGATGAGAACAAAAGAAATGTTAATCATGATTCCATAGGCTCGAATGTTGGATTGAAGACCCACCATATTCCAAAAATCGATATGAGGAAGTTTGATGGCAAGGATCCCGCAACATGGATA
>APFE031503867.1:202339-245271 GCA_000404065.3 Pinus taeda | reverse complement strand
CCCATATTGTTATTACTGTGCCCCATAGAATCCATCTATTGTTATTTTTGTGGCTTTATGTTATTATTGTTAGGTCGGCTGGGTTATATTGTGACTCCTTAGACTCCTATATATAGAAAGGAGGTTTTATCATTTGAATCATCGAAGAATTGTTCATTTATGTAATGTAAAGTTGGTTGCCCCCTCGAAGAGGCTGAATTCTAAGGCGTGGATCTATCTTTTCTATCTTTTCTTGAGCTGGTTTCATAACAAATACACACCAAAAGAATATTGGAAACTGGTGCAAATATAGAAGACAGATGCACTTAGGATTTGGAAGTCCCCAGCGATGAACGCGAGCCGGGAAACTAGGACAAAGCAGTTTGCACGCCCACTTATGTTGATGGGTGCAAACGTGTGCTGAGCAAGCATCTCCCAGAACACTAAGGGAAGGCGACACACTCCACAAATATTCCACGACGGAGCATTCAAAAAGCTATTCGAAGTCATGAACAGAGTTCACCAGGAAAGACGAACTGATTGGGACCTGTGCATACCAATGATTCGATGGGCCTATAGGACCATAAGCAAAAACCAGAGTGTGGAAATGACCCCAACACTGACAAGAAGAGATGAAACCAGGAGCACAGAGAAGAATCCCCAGACCAAAGCTCCCGTACTTGGGACAAGATGTGAGGACCTGGGTAAAGGAACTAGGCAGTTACAGGAAGCCATTCGGTGAGGGAGCTTGAAACTTCATGAACTCGATGAAGATTGGGCACGACTGAGGAAGAAAAGTGTGAAATTGGATGAAGAAATCAACGAACTGGAAACCAAACTCATGCAAGCGGGCCACGAGAAGCTAAGTATCATGGGACCAAGTCCAGCTAGCCCTACTACTGCATTAGAAGGAGATGTGACCCTGCTACCATGGCTACGACTGCACCTTACTAAATAGGGGAGCGTACCATACAAAGAATAACGTGACGCACTAACGGATGCAAGGGTATTTGAAGGGTGCCTGTGGCCCAAGCTAGTAGGAAAATTGAAGCCTCGCACTGAGGGTGCAACCACCTGACTATCTGTAGGAAGCACAGTCTCAACACTCTGAGCAGTTGAAAGAGGGCGCATGACTATAAACGAGTCTACAGGAGAGTTGCGCAAGAAGGAGGTTCCGCGCAGGGCCAGTATGTCACAGGGGTCACGGTCGCTTGTAAGGGGCTGCGCTACTACGCGAGTAGGATGGGAGGTGACCATTGATGTCATTGTTCATGACAAGAGGTCTAATTTAAGGCAGAAAGGAGTAGGCAACAGGCCATTAAGACAAGAATTAAGATCTAGATTCGGGACGATCTGCTGCCAAAAAGGTATTAATGACTTAGAAGTGGAGGGAATGGTCAAATTCAAATTAAAACGTTACTATAAAATCCCTTGGAGTAGCCTCAAGGCAACACTTGGTTGTTTAAGATTTGAGCTAGTACAGAGCATTGAACACCAAGCTACCTTGCCACCATGTGAGTATGAGACTGAACGGTTCAAATGTAGAAATGATGATGGCTGTGAGAACCACAGTGCGATTCACAGAAGTTACCCCAAAGCCTCGTGTGACCCAAGAGGAGCCCGGAGAGGTGGCAACTACACCAGAGGTTCCAAAGTCCCCACGCATGCCGCAACCACAGAAAGACAAGCAGACAATGGGGCTAGTCCGGATATCACCACGAAACCCACGATTTAGTAAATTGTCAATGGCAGAGAAGGGCAAAGCTATTACCTTTGAAACAAAGGAGGAGGAGGAAGCGTTGCAAGCCTTGATCACCCAAATTGAAGCATAGGATGATGAGGCAGAGAATATTTCCGAAGTACCTTCGGCGATAAAGTTACCCCCCTACATCCCCTCGTGGAAAGGGATAACCAAGATACCAAAGGACCTGGAGGCCATGAAGAGTGCGCTCCAGACCCCGCTTCTTTCGGATGAAATAAGGTTTGACGGTTCACCACTGGGATGGGTACCTAATATAAAGTTCGAAGATTGGGACCTCGCAGATAGCGAGAAGTTCTCACAGTTGGCCGCGGAGAAATTACTGCAGTAGAAAGGTTACGTGGTGTGGAGAAGGCTGGGTTACTCCATCTGCAGTGGATACCCCACTACCTCTGTGCGCCCATCACAATTTTTGTCATCCGGCAGCTACTGTGTCTAGTATATGATGGGTATCTCTGGTTGGAGGAGCCAATTCCCATCATGGCCAATTTAATTCACCGAATTTCTCGGTTGCCCATTAAAGGAAACAATCCCATAGCCATAGTAGGAAAGAGCAACGACTTGGCCCTCGCAGAAGCTATGAAGGCCAAATATTAAGCTGGAGAAGAGGAAGCGAGGGTATGTAATAGCGAGCATCAAGGACCAAGGGGTGCGCATAGCCACCCAGCTGTGAGCTGGCAAGCTCATGAGGAAGTGCCGCGCAGACGAGGTACCAACATCTGTATCTGTGTTGGTAGAACAGTGTGCAGAGGGGGTCCAGTTCAACTGGGCACAGTTTCTCTGCAATGAGTTTTTGACAAATTGTAGGGAGGCCCAGGAGTAGGGTAAGACCTTCCACTATGTGTGGTTACTCTTATCCATCCTGTTGGTTGTAGGGGAGCTACCAGAGGAAAACTAGTTTCCCACCATTGAGAGGAACCTACCTAAAGCCGTGAGGTACACCTCGCTCTGGGCAATGAAAGATGCAATGAGGGTTTGTGAGATCAAGGTGTTTTAGGTGTTCATGGAGGCGAGCATCTGAACATGGATCAACCTTAGGCTGCGCTTATCCCCGATAATATATAACAGTTTGCAAAGCGTAGCAAAATTCAAGGCGGATATGCATAATTTGTATATCCAGGCACGAAAGGATCCAACCAGAACATGGGTAAAGCTTCCATTCATTACAACGGATGATGCAACCTTTGATGTAATGGCGCCATGGTCTCTGGAGTGGTGCGCTCCAAACTTGGCAGAACTGGAAAAGATCATAGCACAGCAATGGAAGAAGGAAACCAAGCTGCACATCGCGAAGCTAGCGGAGAGAAAGCGCCAGGAACAGGAAGTGGCCACACAGCGGAAGGCGGCTGAGGCAGCAGCAACAGCGCAGACGGCACAAACCACAACCGTACCCACCAAAGAGACCAAGGAAGGCAGGGAAATGTCCATGGAGTGGGACATATAGGGGGAGGCTGAAACAGAGGAACAAACAGACCCTACAACAAGATCGACCCAACTCAAGAGGTCGTGTGTCCGGGAGAAGCCAAATACACGGAAAACGACAAAGGAAACAAAGACCTCTGAGGTAGCCCTTCTTGACAGTGGCGAACTAGTTCACGATGTCACTAAGGATGCTCTTGAAGAATTAATGATGGTGTAGACAACTATGTTGGGGGTGCTTAGAGTGCATTTGTAGGCATTACAAGTGTGACCCCCAGGAATGATGACACTACACCTTGCGGAAGGTGCATCAGAAGCTGAGCAGATGTTGCATGTCCGCACAACAAACACTTTGGTGTTACCAGAAGGCCCAGTCTTAGCAGAAGCCGAAGGTGACATGAGGGGCTGGGGGTTGAATTTGGCCGCCCTTTCCAGAGAAACCCTATACCAGCTGCAGAATGGGGTAACAATTGAGCTTCATGCCAGGGAGGGCCGCACCCTCCAAGCCTTGAGCGAGCAGAAGTTAAATTTAGAATAGCTCAACTTGCAATGTGACAACTTGGTCGCACAAAACCATAGATTAGAACAGGCCATGGAGGAGGCCTGTAGCAGCATATCGGAGTTGGTCGTGCCAGCGGCACTCCCCACCGCAGAAAAGATTCACCAACTAGCAGCTAGAGTTCGCAAGACCCAGGAGGAGGCTGCGAAGGTTCAGTTGGAGCTAAAATTGCAAATCGCGGAGCTGTGACTGAAGGCGTACCCCTGGAAGTTAGAGAGAAACACCATCGCACCATTCAATCGGGGTTGGAAGTGATAGAGCATGTTGTACAAGACTACACAGGATTATTGGATCAGTCCCTCTTCATGCTCACTTCACTATAGGAAGACTCAATGCTACAGTAGTTAGAGACAGAAGCACGAGAGTTGTAGCAGGCCTATGAGAATGTATGGGGGACCGCGTAGATGATCTCCCTTACTCAGCGATTGGCCAAGATGAGGGAGGCCCAGGCTCTGAAGGAACAGGTGGATGCCACATGCCAGAAAGAAGTAGGGATTAAAGCACACATCTAGCCTTGGCTCAAGGAAGCGTTCACGATCATCACCACGATCGAGGGGAAGCTAGCCTAGATGTAGGATACATATGCGCTAAGGCAAGAAGGTGCCTTTGACAACAATGCATCAGAGGGTCACGCAAAATTGATACAGCGAACAGCGGAGGAATGTGTGGCAGACATCAGTGAAGCGTAGAAGTTGTTGGATGGACTCTGAGTGAAGATAACCACACCAGCCGAGTGACTCAGGATGAGTCACGATGATTGTGTTAGGGGCCTGTTGGGCAACGGATCCCCCCATAGCAGGTTTTTGGGGCTTAAAGTTGAGTTTTGGTCAATGTAATGTAAAGACCTCGTGAAATGCGAGCGCAAAGTGTGAGAGTCTAGGGTTGTCTTCCCTAAAATAATGTAATTTAATATAGAATGTGTCGGCCTACCCATGGTTCGTGGACCATGGGAATGTATAAATAGGGTGAGGCTCTAAGTGTAGAAGTAAGTTTTTAGTCTTGGTCTTAAGTGATATGGGTTTTGAATAAGGAATTCGATCTGAGTCTGTAAGTTTGAGTCTTGGGTTATAGGAATAGGAAGAGGCTCTGCAGCTATGTGCGTAGAGGCCTGGTAGAGTCTGTAGCTATGTGCGTGGACCCTTGCATCTGAGTGTGCAGGGAGAAGTTGGGATTGTAACTGAACAAAGGTTTAATAAATGATAAGTGGATTCTGAGATATTGTGCATCTACTTGTAGATCTGTGTGTTTATAATTCTATTATATTCTTATGCATCTCTCTACAGTTTATGATTGTGCACACTTGTTATGAATGTTGAATGATTGTTGAGAATATTGGGCCCAAAAAATTAAGTTAAGATCTATAATAATAGCACAGTAAGGATAAAGGATCTAGAAAACGCTTCTTCACAGAGCTACGCGAAGGTCAAACAACTATGCGGAGCAGAGCAAGCGTGTATGATTGGTTCGCGAACTTCCCAAACTTCATCAAGACATCCCTAGGGTGCGAAAACTTGGTTCCAGCACCCTCCGATACTACCTCGGGTGAGACCTCAGTCCACACACCGCAGACTATTGCTGAAAGGGCCAGTAGTTTCGGGATATGTTTGGCTAAATCACTTCTGAACCTGGTTCAGGCCCCAACAAGCCAACAATCCTACCCATTATTTTCACCTCTATCCAAGTTGGTAAACCAAATAATATAATGTCATCAACAAATTGTTGATGAGAGATAGGAGATATGCCCCATACCGGCGGAGACCATAGATTTTTCTCAATTCATCATCTTTTTGAAACATTCTACCATGTCCTTCCATAACTAAAATAAATAGGAATGATGATAGAGGTTCACCTTTCCTAAGCCCTCTATAAGGATGAATAGTCTGAGGGTGAGCCATTAATAAAATTAGAGAAAAATATAGATGAGATAAAGGATGCCACCCACTTTATCTATTGTTCAAAGAAACCATAAGCTCAGAGAACCTGAAATAAGAATGTCAACTAATTCTATCATAGGCCTTTTATAAGTTCAGTTTAATAATCATACATGGGCACTTTTATGACCTCAAAGAATGGATAATTTCTTTCACCACAATAACTCCATCCTTAATTTGATGCCCTTCTACAAACTAGTTTGAGACATGTATACTAATAATGGAAGGAGTAGTTTTAATTTATTAGCTATTACTATAGAAATAATTTTATAAAGAACATTGCATAGAGAAATTATTCTGAAACCCTCATGGCTTTCTAAGTGACGTGTTTTGGGGCTAATGCTAAGAACGTAGCGTTGAGTGTTGAATGAAATAATTGTGAGAATATTTATTTATTAGCTGCTTCTAGAATTTCCTTGCCTAAAAACCCCCAACATTCTTGGAAGAAGTCTATCGTGAATCCATCCAGTCCAGGCTCCTTGTTCTTAGGCATGTTCATATTTCAATGTTATACATGGATATTGGTCACATTAGTGCAATAATTTTCTCACTATTAATCAGTCTTTGTATGTATTGAATCCCTGTATTTATATCTTATTGTCTTCTTGAATTGTCCTCCATAAAGAGATCAATAAAATAATGCACCAGTACACTTTCTATATCTTGGGGTTGTAGTTTCCTATCTCCATTCTTGCCAATGAGGGAAAAAAATATATTATTATGATGACGTTGAATAATAACATTATGGATGAAATTTGAGTTATGATCTCCCTCCAACCATTGTATCCTGGAATTTTTCTTCCGAAGGGTCTCTTCTTGTTGCCTTCCGTGCTCTAGATTTTGAAGGGCCTCTGCCTCTTCTGCTATCAAATGTGAGGTTCTGCCTTGTAGAATGATTCTTTTTTGGATGCTCAAAATTTTAATTTCCAATGTTCACTTGTCTTCAAAGATATTCACAAAGACGTTCTTATTCCAAAATTTAGTCATTTCCATCAATGATTTTAGTTTGAGTTGGAATGTGTGCCTTTTTCTGGTACCTCTAATGTTCAACTCCTTGCACCATTTGTCTAACAAATCTACAAAACCAGTGGACTAAAGCCAAAAGATTTCAAAACAGAAAGGGTGATTTAGTAGGGCTTCTTTTAGATCAATTTTTAATTGAATGAGTTAGTGATCTGACCCCATGCATAGAAAAATTGAAGCTTCGATAAATATATCCTTCTGTAAAAATTCCTCTAATTAAAAAAAATGATCCAATTGCAGGTTATCTAATTGGTAAATGATTATTCCAGGTAAACATCCCATTTTTGGTTGGATTTCTACAATGTGCAAGTTATCTATGATATAGTCAAAATTAGCTAATGCTTGGTCTATCCTATGAATGCCTCCTTTTTTCAACTCTAACAATCATATGATATTAAATTCTCCTCCAAACAACCATAAGGAATTTCCTATCATTTATTTCATCTTCTATAGTTGCTCCAAAAAAACCTTTGTGTCCCTCATACCTAGAGGGTTGTAAACCATCAATTAAAAAATGAAATCTTTTGTTATAACATACCTAAATCTATGTGTAAGAATTTGATCAGAATCCATCCAGTCTTGGAAGACCACTTCATGTGGGTTTCAACAAACAACTAAGCCTCCTGCACTATGTAGGTTTTAACCCCATATAGAAATTACCTGCATATGAATTCTAAAACATAGAAAACAAACAATGCAAGAGCATAACACATAAAACACATATACGCAAAGATTTCCCCTTGATCCCAAAACTGGGACTACCAGCTTGATTTTTCATTATGTTCCTTTCAATGTTACAGTACATATTTATACATGCCGAAGCATACAATACCATGGACTGAAAACCATTGCAACCAAAACCATGGACCAAAAACCATCGAGTTCAAAACCATGTGCGAAAAACATGCACAGAACTATAGGTAGGTCCACCCAACCTAATATAGAGTCCAAAAACAATTTGTTACCTGCACCCCTCAAACCCCCTGTGACCTCCCCGCTATGCAATCGGCGAAACGAAGGGGGGGCTTCGCCCCCCCTCTAACTCCCCGGTTAACTATGTGGGCTAGTCATGGAAAGAATATAACACAACCCAACACGCTAACACTATCATGGAGAGACATGACTCACATCCTTTCCGACAAGTGCCTTCTATTTGATTCATTTTCTCCCCTATTAATTTTGTTTCTTGTAATATAACAACTGTTTGGTTTTATTTTTTTATTATTTCCCTAAGATATTATTGTTTTCCTTTATTATTGAGCCCAATCCGCTTCCATGAAAGAATTCTCACGATGATGAGTTGGGAAAAGGCAGTGATTTCTTTGTCACAACTATTGCTTGATCTGTATTACCCCAGTTCACTCTAGTGTTTTGTCTCACTTCCTTCTTCAATTTATTTGTCTTCTTCTTAGTTTCTTTAGTAAGATACTTTAGTATAATTTATTTCCCCTTGTCCTTAAAACCTTGGAATGATTGATTTATTGGGTCCACTATTGAGTTTCTTCGCTTTGTTTTCCACTTTGGACAAGTCCCCAAGATATTATTGCACCCAATCATTCACCAGTGTGACTAATACCCTCTCTTCATCTGAGAGGTCTGACGACTTTTTCTTCACCAAAGTAGCTACTTCGTCAAAACCTGGTAGTGCATAAAAGTCAAAAATACCTTGTATGTCTTCCTCCTCTTCCAACTTACATTTTAACATGTTTTTTTTCCAGATTTTGTTTTGCGGGAATAATATCCATATGGATTGATTTTATGTTCTAGGAGTCTTATTCCACAACCTCTAGTGTGGAAAAGGAATTATTCTCCTCCAGCCCCTCTGTGTTATAGGAGATTCAGTTCCTATGATTACACCTACGTGTAGTGACCTTGGTGAAACCATCATTTTCTATTTGACCTCGAAATCCTTGTCCCTTCCTTCTCAATGGACATTCTCTTATCAAGTGGCCATTCTCGTGATTGAACCTACATCTAAATGGAAAGTGCTTGTAATCCAGAGGTTTTTTCTAGATCTCTCCTTGATAGTCCAACTCTATAGTATTTGGTAATGGTTGTGATATATTCATATATACATATAAGCTATCATATGACATGTTTCTCCCTCTTGTTTTTGCCTTTGAGAACTTCAAAAAAACATCCTAGTTCTTCCCCTATACCTTCTAGAATTTACAATATCTAGAAATCTACTGGTAAACAGTACAATCTTACCCATATCAGTGCTTTTGTGAATTCCTCCTTATCCAGGTTGAAACAAGCTTCTCATTACCTAATGTAGAGACCCACATTGTTAAGGAAGTATGGCCCCCCTTCAAAGATCCTAGCTTTATCTTCAAGGTTAGAAAAGATGACTATGAAGAAACCTTTCGTTCCCAGTCTCAAATCTACCTCTCCCTTTCATTGCCAATTTTGTTATATCCAACATTTTAATTCCTTCTCCGTCGACCAAATTCCTATAAACTTACATATAAAAGCATGATATCTTATGTGTTTCCTATTATGTTCTAAACATCTTGTAGGAATGATAAATTTAGGGTTTTGAGGGGCCTTAGGGATACATTGACCTGAGGATCCTCCTTTTGTACCAAATTTTCCTTCCCCTTGAAAAGGCCTACTAACAAGAGCATTCCGGAAGGAGGGGTGACTGCCTCCTACCTTTAAGTTCATGTTATAGGTTTATATTTAACATGTTATTATAAATTTATTTAATTGAATATGTTATAGATTTATATTTATCAAATACCTAATTGAATAGGTTATAAATTTAAATTTATTACGTATCTAATTGAATACTTCATAAATTTACATCTATATAAATATAATAACAACATTGATTAATAAAATAGTATATATAACATTTTAGATTCTTTATTTTAAATATTCAATTAAAAAAATCAATTATAGAAGATTAGAAATTATTTGAAAAAAGCCGTTTTTAAATTATATATAAAATAAATACCACATGTGATGGGCCCATGAACCAATTATCCCTTTTTGTAATGAAATGAAATTGTTAATAACCCGGTAGCCTTCGTCATGCCGACTTTTATAATGCATGCCCAAAGTGGAAGTATAAATTCCTTTATTTGGAATTAGATATATCATCTTCTAAATGATATTTGGCTAGTGTGATATGGACCCTTAGCAACCCAAAGTAATGGCAAGGCTTATGAAATACCATAAATATTTAATCAATAACCAAACATGAAATTTAAGAGAAACTAGTAACTATATCACTGCCTTATATATCTACGAATGCGATAACATTTTAAAAAATACTTAACACATTAATTGAAAATGATAAATTTTGAATTTTGAATTAAAAAATAAATAAATAAATAATTAAAAATTAAAAACTGACAGTATTTGGCAAAACAATTCCTTAGACTTGTGTAACGGAAAAAAAAGTTCAATTCACATAGCTCCAGACTCCATACTTGGGATTTGAATGTGTGACCTAACATTATCAATAATAATAAAATCATGGATTGCTTTTAGCGAAGAGGGTGTTTGACTTTATCGGAAGTTGATAATCGATTTCCATGTATTATGTTGAAGTGAACACATTCACGTATTAGGATTGGAAAATAAGAGCACGAGCAATATTTCATGTAAGAGAAACTAGTAACAAGTAACAAAACAAGTAAGAGTAATTAGTAACGAATGTACAAGAAAAAGTAATAAGAGCACGAGCAATTAATGTAAGAGAAACCAATAATGATTGCTTTTCATTTTTAAGATTTTTTTTTTTGAAAACACATGAAAGGGAAGCTTTCAAAAATATCATTTAAAAACATGAAAGCACAAGAGAGTTCATTTTAAATGGTAATCAAAATATTAGTTTAAGAAATGTTGATTAAAATATTCGTTTAATAATTTGAACACAATGGTAAAAAAAAGCTTAAAACCAAACCCAACCTTCCTTTTCATGAATTCTTGAGTGATTATATAGTTGCACTTGATGAATGAAGAATGTTAGTAATTGGAAATTGAGGAGGTTCTGCACAGGAGGAGGAAATTCAAATGATAAGGAAAGGCAACAGGTGATTGAGGTAATTTTATACTCCTTTAATTTGTTTGTTTGTTTAATTCCCACATGGAATTTTGAGTAACTTGACAAATTAGGTTTCTCTGTTCACTCAATAGGTTAAGCATGGACTGTGTTAGCTCTTTCTTTCTCTCTCAAGCACTCTGATGTAAATTTGTTTATCTTATGGAGCGCTCCATAAATGTAGTGTTGTATGCATGAATGTACTATGTAGTGTTTTTGTATGCTTGCAATATGTTGCGTTGTGGAAATGTATCATGTGTGTGAAGATGTTTGTGTTATGTGTTTGTGTTTTGTGTCAATTGAAAGAGAAATTTGTGGCTAAGGAGAATATGCACTGGTGGTTTAAGGGCCGACTTGATCAACAAATAGTTCTTTCAAAGTGAGTTTGTATCTATGTCAATATTTTCTTCAATTATTTTTAAATTCATTGTTGTGCCTTTTTTTTGTTTTCTTTTCTGATGAGTTGGAATTTCATATACAGGAGCTAGAGCAGGGTTTCTAATTCTTTTATAGCAGAAAAAAGGAATTTCTAGTGCTTTTACAAGCACCAGTTTCTAGAGTTTCGAAAGCAAAAGAAAGATGGCTAAGAAGCAAGGTTAGTATTATTTGTTGATTGTCCTATTCTTCTTATAGGCAAGGGTAAAGCTTTGTAGAGGTTTAATCATTTGTTTTAGAAATAGGAAACCATATTTACTCTATAAATGACCTGACCTATTTATTTACTAGGGTTTAAACAAGTCAAACCCTGGCCTATATATGCCCTTACATATAGGTTTTCCTTTCCTTTATTCCAAAATGGAAATTATGGGCGATCCTTACCTTCCAACTAGGGATGGAGCGCTTATCTATTCTTTCCTTAAACCGGTAATCAACTCTGGAATGGTTATGTGTTGTTTATGTAATAATCTTGTAATAGGTTGGGAATAGGTTCCTTTAGCAGACTTTAGCAGGGACATTGGCTTTCTACTGGATATCCTTCCTCTACTATTTTCATGATATTCTACAGAAACATACCTATATAAGATAGCAATATATCCTTCATTGGAGTAGTAGCCAGAGATACTTCAATTACTTGGCCTTTTAATGACTAGAGAGATAGGTGTAGGTTACCCAATTACAATGTTTGAACAAGACCCAGAGCAAGACCTAGAAGTCAAGGTAACAACATAACTAGGATACAATAATTACAAATAGAGAAAGACATAGGTTACAAATATAATAGTTCTAGCTACCTATTTATTGAGATCCATATTATTCAACCTTGAGTTATATATAAACCCCAAAATAGTTAGATTCTCGAGAGTTTAATCTCGATGATTATGACAGTCTCAGTCTTTAGAGAGTTGAATGCTCTAGAAGGAGATCGAGTAATTCCTTTGTATGAGAAATAGTTTTTATTTTCCTTGAATTACAACTTAATCTAAAGAAACTACAACCCGACAGAATACATGGAATATAATCAAATTTAGTTGACATCCAACTTATGATGATTAATGGGTTGGTACTGTAAATGTCTTCACAACACAAAATATTAAAAATACCTTCAGAACCCAAAATATTGAAAATAGAATGAAAATAACATGTATTGGAATGATAATAACATGCATTAGAAAAGAGGCACTTCGAAGAAGTTTCAACTATAATGAATCCTAAGAATAGCGTCATAATAGTCGAACGACGTTGTAAAATCCCATCATAATATGAATAGATGAGGTTAACCCATAGAAAGAAAAATCAATGACTCTGAAGTTTTGAGTGCCGAAGACCAAAATAATAAAATACTTTCAATAGAGCAGTAGGAAGAGAATATCACGAGTATCTAAATTAAATTTGAAGTCATATTTACTTATAGTGGTATAGGATATTGTACAACACAATGGGTTAGTGACATATTATATAAATATTATGAATGGGAATTTTTTTTTTAACTTAGGTATTAAGTATTATGTATTATGCTAATGAATTGTTTATTGTCCTTACATATTTGTAATGATCCAATTATTGACCTCATGATCAATTTTTGTCATTTAATAACCTCAGACACAATGCCAATTACTAATACTATTGCATATCAATATTACATACGTGTTAGTCTTACACCTTTTGTGAAACTACCAGCTAAACCCATTGAGATTTGATTGATTAGATTCTATATTTTTATGAATGAATTTGAACATTATATATGTGTGTGTTAATGGAGTTACTTAATTAGATTGTCAGATTTTCTAGAATGTTCATGGATAGGAGCGATTTATTTTCTTGGGATAGTTGTTTTCCATTGTCCAGCCCTACGGATTAGACATAGATCACCTTTCCATCCTTCAATATCTTGTTGTGTTGGAATGCCTTAGAAAATGGGCTTCCAGATAAAACAGTATCCACTTCGTAAAACAACAAGATTTCCTTCTCATGCACCTAGGACACTTAGTTGAGGCACTATACTGAGGATCCATAGTTTGGGGAGCAAATATTACATTCAATGGTGTGGTTTATGGTCATATTCATATCCTCCCATTCTCTTAGTTGACGGGAATCATTGAACACAAATGTCTTTGGTAGTTGTGAGGGATCTGTAGAGATGATCTAAGAAGCCTTTCTTGACATTTAAGACTTTGAAGCTCAGAAACACCTCATGTCTCCATGCTCTCCAATTCCCACTGTCATTCAAAAGAAACATATTAATTTTTTTTTTCAGAAACACCTCATATCTCCATGCCCTCCACATTCCTATTGTCATTCAGAAAGAAACAAATTAATCTGTTAACTTGAAAAGGTGTGATTCAGGAAACCTTATATCGAGCTAGCTTGTCTGGAGGCTAAGAGTCAAGCATTATATGGAGCATTTGACTAAGTGCATCATGGAGCGCTTTATGAGGAAACCAAATGCTAAGTGAATCATGAAGTGCTTTACAAGGGAAGCCAAACACTTTTGGGTTGGGCATAAATTTAATTAGTAAACCAGATAGACAATGCGTAAATCCCTACCTAACTGCATATCCACCACCAAGTTGGGACCAAGTTGCAAATCTAGTTGGAGAACTAATTGACCAAATCTTAGTTGAACCAATTGAATGAATCCCATAATCACCAACAAAAGGAAGGGCATATTAGGGAAATGGAAGACCCAATTCCTGGTGCTTATTGTGCCCATTTATATCATTTAATATTTAGAAGTGTTATTAATTAAAATCATTTTTTAAAATGCATTATTTAATTTAAATAGATTTAAAAAAACATTAAGTATAGATATTAAATGAAATTTATAAATTAACATAAAATCATATAGAATAATCAATAAAAATTTTAAGAAAAACTTCAATTTTAAATAAGGCATTAATCATAATAGTTGAAAAAATAATAATATATTTTTTAAAAAATTCTTAAATGTATATAGATAAATTTTCAACATCTTCTCCCACGTCTGAGAAAAAATAACATCCATAAAATATTAAAATGTAACCAAATTTTAATTGTTTAAAAAATTTAACAACTCTCTGACTCATTGTTTGTTTAAAAACTTTAACAATTCTATGGCTCACACTCTGTGTAGTTTACACTCAACTAAAAAAACAAATGTAAGTAGTTATAAAAACATAATGAGCCATTAAAATTATAAATTTAATACCATTAGTATATATGGAAAGAAGTTTAATTTAATACCATAAGTATATATGGAAATAATTTTTTTATTTAATTTTAGAAAAAAATAACAACATTATTTACTCAAACTCTATATGTTTTTCATACATCTCCCTTGACAGGGTGTTTCTCTCTACTGCACAAGAACATCTACAGGCAGAGACCACACTTAGAAGCCCTCATATAATCCCCATTACAAAAAATCATCATAACTGCTTGCCCATGCCAGCAAAAGGAGAATCTCCTCGTGCCCAATAGGAAACATAGAAACAAAGAAAGGAAAATGTAGCAAGTAAAAAAAAATACAATAATATCATAAATTATAAAATAGAATACCCAAATATATTCACATAGAAACAGAGCATCAAACTTATCTCGATTTTTGGTTGCCCAAGCTAGCTGACATGGCCGACGTGGCCCATTCATCTCTGTTTCATGTTTTGTTAATGCTTTCAATCTTTTGGCAATTCCACAACCCTCCTGATTTTTGGCACATCAGATAATTGTGACTCTCACAAGCCAATTAAGATGTGAACTTAAGTGCATTCAATTCTACTTCCACACCAAGGATTTCAAATACCTTTACACCTAGGATTTCAAATTGAAAAATTGCACGCCAAATTTCTGCTACAGGTTATTGAATAAGGACGATGGCTCCCTGTTTCATTTTGGTAGTGGGATTGATGAACTACATTATGAAACCAACTCACAAAAAGATAGACAAGAAAGATCAACGCCTTAGAAATCAGCCTCTTCGAGGGGACAACCTCCTTTACATTACATAAATGAACAATCCCTGGATGATACAAATTACCAAAACCTCCTTTCTATATATAGGAGTCTAACGGGTCACAATATAATCAAAGCCGACATAACAATAATAATATAAGGGCACAACAATAACAATAGTGGGCTTCTATGGGGCACAATAATAACAATATGGGGACAATAGGGAACAACAATAACAATAAGGGCTACAATGAAAATAGTAATGGGGGAATCACTAGTATTATTGGGACCTAACATGCCCCTCCCCTTCAAAAAAGTGTTTCCCTCAATGCTTGAGTAGTTCTGGATGCTTCTGTATAAAATTCTCATCCTCCCATGTGGAATCTTCAACGGGTAAGTTCTTCCAATTGACAAGATACTCCGAAATTGATCGATTTCATAGATGTCGAGTTCTTGTTTCTATGACTGTTCAGGTTCCAATATGATTTTTCCTTCCTTGTCAGGTTCTGGCAATATTGTTTGAACTAGGATCTTGTCACCAATAACCTTCTTTAAGCATGAAAGATGGAAAACCGGGTGCACTCGAGAAGCTGCAGGAAGCTCCAATTTGTATGCCATAGTACAAATCTTTTAAAACACCTTGTAAGGACCATAATACTTTGGTGATAATTTATTATCCTTCTTAGCTTGCTTGAGGGACATTTTTTTATATGGTTCTAACCGTAGAAATACCCAGTCACCTATATTAAAACTTCTTTCACTGTGATGTTGATCTACGTATTGTTTCATTCTATTTTGTGCCAAAGTTAGGTTATCCTTTAAGAGTTGGAGAACTTGTTGTTGATGCTCGATGTGATCTTCCACTGCTTGAACCTTAGAATTTTCTCTTAAATACGATGTGATGGACGGTGGGTGATATCCATAAATAGCCATAAATGGGGTCATTTTTGCTGCAGTATGGAAGGAAGTGCTATGCCACCATTCAGCCAAAGGAAACCATTTGACCCATTGCGTCTGTTTATCAGATACAAAGCAACGAAGATATCCTTCCAAACATTTGTTTACTATCTTAGTTTGCGCATAAGATTAAGGATGATAAGATGAGTTGTGAGCTAACTGAGTACCAAGACAAAAAAATAATTATGTCCAAAAATTTCCAGTGAAAATGGGATCTCTGTCGCTTAGAATAATATTTGGGTTTCCATGTAGATTTTGAATTGTTTCCATAAATGTAGTAGAAACTGTACTGGCTTTAAATGGAGAGATAATGCACAAAAGTGTGCATACTTGGTAAGTCTATCAACTACCACCATGATGACACTCTTTCCTTCGGACTTGGGTAAACCTGTGATAAAATCCATTGAAACCTCCTCCCAACATTGACTTGGAATGGATAAAGGTTGTAATAGACCCGAGTTCTTAATTGTTTCAACTTTATTTTGTTGGCAAACCAAACATTGTGCCACAAACTTCTCAATATCAGATTTAAGGCCATCCCAAAAAAATTCTTTCTTAACCCTGTGGTAAGTTTTTAAAATCCCAGGTGCCCTCCTAAGGGAGAGGTGTGCAATTCCATAAGAATCTTTTGTTTGAGTTGGGAATTATGACATAGGTATAAGCAGTCTTTGTACCATAACGAATCATTTTTCCAGCTAAATGTATCAAATGTACTGGGATCTTGTTGTAACTTTTGAATGACTTCCCACACTTCTTCCCCATTCTTCCATTCATCCCTTGCTTCATTTATCCAATCTGGTTGGATAATAGAAATGGCACAAAGTAATGCATCAACATCCTCATCCTTTCTTGAGACTGCATCTGCCAAAACATTTTGCTTCCCTTTTTTATATGTGATTTCAAAGTCATAACCCAACATCTTTGTGACCCATTTTTTCTACTCTTCTGAAGATAATCTTTGTTCTAAAAAGTATTTAAGACTATCATGATCCTTTTTTACCTTGCAATCTCTTCCCATTAGGTAGGGTCGCCATTTCTTAAGTGCATGTAGTATTGCCAACATTTCCTTCTCATAAATAGCTTTGTGTAAATACTTTCCTTTGATTGGATGACTTTCGAAAGAAATGGGTATTTCTTCTTGCATTAAAAAAACACTAATTCCATTTTCTGAGGCATCACATTCCACAATAAATGTTTTTGTGAAGTCTAGCGTAGCTAAGATCGGTGCTTGGCACATTGCCTCTTTAAGATGTTCAAAGGCCTTCGTTGCTTCTGGAGTCCATCAAAATGCATTTTTCTTCAAGAATGTTGTTAGAGGTGCTGCTATTCTCCCATAATTATTAACAAACTTGCAATAATGCCCTGTCAACCCAAGAAATCCTTGCAGATGCTTTATGGATGTGGGGGTTTTCCATTCCTTAATGGCTTTAATTTTGCTAGGGTCTACCTTAACACCTTCATGAGATACAATATGGCCTGGATATTCCACCTCTTGTACTCCAAAGAAACATTTGGAGCTTTTTGCATATAATTGTTTCTCCTCCAATAGTTTGAACACCCGGTCAACATGTTGAACATGATCCTTCCAAGACTTGCTATAGATTAGTATATCATCAAAAAATACTAACAAAATTTTTTAAGGAAGGGTTTGAAAATGGAATTCAACAAACCTTGAAATGTATAAGGTGCATTGGTAAGGCCAAAAGGCATGACCAAAAATTCATAATGACCCTCATGAGTTCTAAATGTTGTTTTCAGAATGTCTTCAATCTTCATTCTGATTTGATGATATCCTGAATGAAGATCCAACTTGGTGAAGTAAATTGATCCATGCAATTCATCCTATAGTTCATCAATGATAGGAATGAGAAATTTATCTTTAATAGTGAGCTTATTAAGCTCCCTATAATCCGGACACATGCGCCATGATCCATCCTTGTTGTGCACCAATCTTACTAGAGTAGAGAAAGAACTTTGACTAGGTTGAATTATACCAACCTCTAGCATTTCTGCAACCATACATTCAATTTCACTCTTTTGGGCATAGGGATATTTGTGAGGCTTGATGTTTGGAGGAACACTTCCTGGAACCAAATGAATAGCATGATCATGATCACGAATAGGTGGGAGACCTTTGGGAGTCTCAAATACCATGGAATGATTTTCCAAGACTTTTTGGAGATCTGGAGAAATAGATCATTTCGATGCAGGAACCTCTACTGAACATAATTGTGCAATTACTCCTCATTGTTCTTTCTCTAGAAGCTTTGTAATTCCATTAGAGATGATTATCTTTCCTGGTTTCCCTGCGATACCTCTTAATTCAACTTCCTTTCCTTCTGAAGAAAATTTCATGAAAAGTTCTTGAAAATTAAAATGTATTATACCCAAGGATTGTAGCCATTGGACTCCTAGTACAACATCAACACCACCCATTGCAATGGAAAGCATTGGACTATTCAATACATATTCTCCCATGGATAGCTTCATATTATGGCACTTTCCAGAGCAATTTATGGTTCCTCCACTTACAACCATCACTTGACAGTCTGGTGCTGGATATAGGAAGCAATTCAATTCCTTGGCTATATTACAATGAATAAAATTATGGGTACTTTCTGAATCAATCAACATTCTTACCTTTTTGTTCTTGATATGTCCTTCTATCTTGATAGTTTGAGGAGTGGTAATTCCTGCCAATGAATTACAAGATATGGTTGGATTCATTTCTTCTTTCTCTAGGGTTTGTTCATGGTGTATATCTTATTCTTTTGACGTTTCTTGTTCCTTTTCTTCCTCCTCTTCACAATCTATGTAAAATATTTTATTCTCAGCACACTTGTGACCTTTAGTGTTTTTGTTATCACAACTATAACAAATCCCTTTTGCTCTTTTTTCTTCCAATTATTGGGGTGTCAACCTTGTAGGTTGTGGAAGGCTAGGGAAAACAACAATTCTGTGCTTATAGTTGTGAGTGGTAGGCTTCCTTGTTGCCATAATTTTTCTTTCCATTTTTTTTGCCAACCTAAATGTCTTCTCCAATGAGTCAGGTTCCGAAAGGTGAACCTCATGTTGGATGTTATCCTTTAAAGTCCCTATGAACACATCAATCTTATGCTCATATGGAATATATTTTACCCTTATATTCAATTTTTGGAAGTCCTCAATGTGCTCCATCATTGAACCCTTTTATTTGAGGTTTATCAATTGGCTAAAAAAAGTGTTTCTTTTTGTATCCTCATAATGTGCTATAATTTCTTCCGTAAAAATTTCCCAAGAGACAATTTATTTACGAGAGAAAAGCCATTGATACCATATAAACTGATTTGGTTCCAAATATAAAGTTGCAATGTGTACCTTTTGTGTGTTTTGCACATTATGGAGATCGAAAAATTACTCCATCTGTAGTATCCATGTTGCGGGATCCTTGCCATCAAACTTCCTCATATCAATATTTGGAACATGGTGGGTCTTCAATCAAACGTTAGACTCTATGAAATCATGATTAACATTTATTTTTTTCTCGTCGTGAGTTTCCTTTACTATCCTTTCACCATTAGTAAGCATTTATTGTAGCAACTTAGTCAAATCTATCTTCAAATCTTCCATGTTTCCTTCCAATTTTTCTTCTATAACATCCGTCTTAGCGTCCATGCCATTCATCATAGCTTCCATGCCATCCATCTTAGCTTCCACACCATCCATCTTAACTTGCACGCCATTCATATTAGCTTCCATGCCATTCATCTTAGCTTCCATGCCTTTCTTTAAACCATCAATCTTAGCTTCTGTTACCTTTTGTTGGAGTGAAATTTGTTGCACTTGGTCTCATAATGTCTATATATCATCTTGCATTTCTTCCTCTTCTTGATGAGTCATGCTAGAGATTTTAGGTTGCTTACTAGGTGTTTCCATTTTCATTATTTGGGGCATCAATTAATGATAATTATGCTTCACTATGCCCTTTGAACTTCAAACTAAATTTTCAACCCAAATTTATGTAAAATTTTAAAAAGACTACACACCTTTTTTCACTTTGTAGAAGCTTTATATTGAATTTGTTCTATCTCTATATTTGCAAATCTCCAAGGTATGAAATTTCTTCTTGCAGTTGCCCTCTGAATCCTCTTTCTAATGCCACCAGTCTGATAAAAATTGGATTTTCCAAGAAAGCGTTATGCCAAATCTCCTAAGATTACCTGATTATATAAATTTTCAGTAGAGATAACTTGTATGACATGCCACGTGTCATTGTTTCAACCTTCAGATCTAACAAATATACACAGAAAACTATATTCCATCCTCTTTCTGTAACTTCTTACGAAATTTCAACCTGATGCATAGAGAGAAAGTTATGACAATTTTCCAAAGGTCACTTGTTTGGAATGTAATTTGGGAGTATGCAAACACCCTAACTTCCTCAGATCATATCCCCGAAAATATAGCAAGAAAATATCTAAAATTTGGACTCGAGGTTCAAAACGCTTTCAGCTCAAATGGGTTCTTTTTAGCTTCTGAAACGTCGCAAAAAAATTTATAGCGACAATTCCACGATGACCTATTTGGAGTAGTGAAACCCTAGAATCCAAAGCTTTGATACCAAATGTTATGAAACCAGCTCACAAAAAGATAGAAAAGAAAGATTAATGCCTTAGAAATCAGCCCCTTTGAGGGGGAAACCTCCTTTACATTACACAAATGAAAAATTCTTGGACGATACAAATGACCAAAACCTCATTTTTATATATAGGAATCTAAGGAGTCACAATATAATCAAAGCTGACATAACAATAATAATATAAGGGCACAACAATAACAATAGTGGGCTTCTATGGAGCATAATAATAGTAATATGGGGACAATAGGGCACAAAAATAACAATAAGGGCTACAATGACAATAATAATGGGGGAATCACTAATATTATAGGGACCTAACATGAACTCCACCTCTCACCGACCCGCTTTAGCACTGTCCCCAATTGCAACAAAATTGATGGCGACCCTAGTTCAATCCCTCTTTATCCCAGGATCGATACCACTTGTAATTTTTCTCAATCATCCCTCCGTTAGGGTTTTATTGAGGAGGTAGCTTGAGATCAAGCACCCCTAACATGACGCGAAACCCTTAGCTTTTGAATGGCTGAAAATATGCTCCCCAGGCTCATCATGTGAAAGTTGGAAGTAAATTCTAGTTCCATCCAAGTTTAGGAGAGTGGGTGCATAAAGGAAGCCACCACGGGTGCGTGTTGTACCTAACCACATGAAAGAAATACTATAAATAAGTTTACTGCTCCAAAAATTAATTGAACAAGTTCATTGCTTTTTCCAAATGGGCCTATTTAAATGGCCTTTTGCCTGGTCTCTAAACATCAACCTTGGCATTTGAAGATAGATTTCTTATCAATTCTCGAGTTTATATTCTTGATTGTGGATGTCCTCATCGCGATATCCCTTTTCCATCTGAAGGATACGACTGTCAGTGACCTTTCTCAATTTGGGGGGCATGGATATGATTTGGGATCAAATATAGTCATTCGAGCTATGTAGGCTCCCTTCATAATGCCACTAAAATACCTTCCAACAATGTTCTCCCCAATTTTAAAATCGAAGTTTATGTCGGAAATAAAAAACTATTTTTTTTGGTTTTTTTCCCTTTTACTTGATGTTCCCTTGCAAGCAAGGATACAACACGATAGCCTTAACAATAGAAACTAGAGTATTAATTAGGCTATAGCCAAAAAAATCCATTAAAAAGTCTGATGAAGGTTATAAAAAGAGGCCTTGGATGACGGATCCTATACCAGGTTACTATATCCTAGAAGATCACTTTGGCGAGGCTGATGTAGCTGAACAGATAGAAATATTCTCAAGGTCCATCCAAGTAATTCCAGTGTCATACTAAATTAACACTGCTCGATTTAATTTCAAATATAAAGGTTTCCGTCCAGGGGACAATCTTGGTAGGAAAATATGTACTCTAGATGAGTTTACATATCAACTATATCATTGTTTAGCTACAATATTATTTTAGCAACTATCAATCCAGGGAATATTGTTAGAATTTTTGAGTTGGAAGTTGTTGTTTTACATTAATTTCTTTGTCAGTATGACCATATTACATTTCATCTATAAAACTGGCCTTAATTCTAGGAAAAATCATTACATTTTGATTTTCTAATAAGTTGCCAATTAGACTCGTTGACTGTTATAATTCCAAAACATGAGCTTTTCTTGAATACAAGCAAGAAGGACTTTCTATATTTAATTGTTGGAAGCAAATTTTTGATGATTAAAACATCTACCCACATCTCGGTATAAAATCATTTTTCTTATATTTAAATTTCATCCAGTCTTTGGATATATATTAATTGGCAATGTTCCTTTTGAAATTGTTAGTTCAAATCCTTTGTTAACTCTTTTGATTGAGAGAGACTAATTTAGTATGCTAGATGTTATAGTGATTTTGATCAAAATTGATTCATGAATCAGAACCCAACCTCGTTGATTCCGAAACTTCAAAATGAAAAGATCTTGATAGATTAAATGTGCAATAAAAAAATTATTATTTTACTAAAATAAATATAACTTTTAATCATAGCAGTACATCCTCCAAGAAGGTTGTCACTTTCGTGAAAATGGTAAGATCATTTGGTGTGTAAATAAACAAGATTTTCTTGATGACAATATGGACAAAAACAAGAGAAAATATTTCTTGTATCAAATAATTTATTTATTCCTCATTTGAAGTTAGTTTTAATTTTATATCGGATAGTTTCTTATATTTTAATTGATAAAGAATATGCCGTGTCTAATATATTAGTTTCAAACTTCTCTTTTCGATGATAATTTTACATTCCAATCAATTGGTTTAGCATTACATTATGTTTTCTCATAAAGATGTATTAAACGCGGTTTTCCATTAAATAAGATAAATGGGAAAACCAATTCTGATTAAAGCAAGGTAAAGTATTTTTGGATTTTAAGATTAATATTCTGAGCCACTTTATAAAATAATCCATGTATGTTTCTCGATTCGACTTCAGTAAGAACACATATATTCGAGGAAATATTAAAGGAATATATAAATTATTCTGGTTTATCTAGGAGGTCCTTTATTGATACATTATTTTATGGTGAGGTTTTATGTGGTGATGGAATGATTTGTTTTTCATTAATTACTTTTCATTTTAATTTTCATTTAAAAGAAATTAAATTATTTAAATCAGGTTTATTATATTGTTCACCCCGGGAATTTTTTTTTGGACCCTATATTAGGTTGGGCGAACCTACCTATGGTTTTCGGTCCATGGTTTTGGACGCGATGGTTTTCAGTCCATGGTATTGGATGATTCAACATGTATAAATATGTATTGTAACATTGAAAGGAATATAATGAAAAATCAAGATGGTAGTCCCAGTTTTGGGATCTAGGGGAAAATATCTGTGTATATGTGTTTTATGTGTTATGCTCTCGCATTGTTTATTTTCTATGTTTTAGAATTCGTATGTAGTTAATTTCTGTACAGGGTTAAAATCTACAATATCAAACCATGGTGGTAGAATATGTAATGAACCTATGGGCAATACGAAATATGGTGGAGTAAATCAAAACCTATGGCAAAACTTTATAAACTATGGTGTAGAATTATAACAAAGTATAAACAGGTTCATGCATGGCGGATCCCAGTCCAGCCACACAGTGGCGAAGTTAATGGCCATGATTGTTGGAGGATGTGAGTCAAGTTGCCAACAAAGCACAGAAGATATGGTGTTAAACCATATTGCAAACATATATGTAAATGTCCGATGGCAAATATATATTAAAACAAAAAATATGGCTTTTATACAACGCGGAGGTGGCAGCCATGTGGTCCAGTGATATAACATGGCAGGGATGACAACGCATAATATGTGCTCCGGTCAACACATCGGAGCAGGTCGAGACCGCTGGGGATAGATGCCTTAGGTCTGTGGTTTTATAGACCGTCAAATATGTAGTTACAACAAGTGTTGTCTGGGGCAGAGATGTGACACATGACACAGAGATGCGAGAACAGTTAAAACAACACTGCCAAGTTATTGCCATGACCTCTAGAGGTTGTGAATGTGGAGTACTGAGTCAAAATTTCCATGAGATATACCATCGAATCAATGGGAATTGGTAAGGAGAAGGTCCAGTTCACATGGAAAACGTTGTACGATTATGTGGCATGGGGATATTGCTCGAAGTAGTTCACATGGCCGCGGGTTGCCATAACACTTGACTGCCACACCGACGGGAGTTGAGTTATGATATGGTCTTTCACCAAGCTATATGATAAAAATTTGGATTATCATTGTAACAAAAGCCACCGGTCCAATCTATATGTACCATGAATAAACCTTAGGATAAGACATTACACAAATGAGCGGAGGATATTGTATTTGGTCCAACCTTTGTAAACCATATGAATTATATGGTTAGACCATACTAAAACGAAATGCGCCAAAATTAATAGTTGTTATAACTATAACGCTAATTGTAATTTTTTTATTACACCGAGTATAGGTTTTTCCACCTAATTAAAACAAATTTCCATGTATATCCCAGTAGGTTCGAACCTCGAACCTGGTTGAGGCATTATAAAAGGATTACCATTGCACCACTGCAGAGGGGGAGTTGAACAATGAGCTCCAGAATAGAGCCATACTAGTGCCAGTAATTTTCATTTGAGCATATCTTGGTCATCCTTGGGCCTTTTGGCGAATGGAGATAGGAATTGGAAATCTCAGACAGAGGCCTCCTTTCTGACATTCACCAGAACTGCATGTGTGCATAGTTCAGCTGGGTGAAATTCTATGTAAAGAAGAAATTCGAAGCCATTTCAGAGGCAAGTAGTTCTCAAGTTAGTTTTTGGCTTTCCAAAAGCATCTGAAAGCTGATTTGGAAACTTGAAGAGCCGAAACAGGGGTTTTGACACATTCCGAATTCAATGGTAGTACTTGTTTGCCAACAACAGTAGCGAAGTCCGAAAAAGTCTGTACCTGAATTGTGTCTCACTTAGACAAGGGGAGACAAGATAAATAATAAATGTATTGATGAAAATCGAATTCTCAATTTCATTAGAGGTCAGAATCATTGTTAGAGACTCTATGCTTTTGCTGTAAATTACAAGTCGTTTGTAGAATGTCAAGTGAAATTGCAAGTGTTCTATGAAGGAGAACATTTCCATACTAGGGAAATAGTCATAATTGTATCAATAATTTTGATGTACCTCTTCTTATTCACTGAAATACGAGCATCCTAGCCTTTTAGAGCAGGCCCTGGAGACGTAGCCCAAGAAAGGCGAACTTCGTCAACAATCTTGGTGTCTTTCTATTTGACATTGCATGCTTATGTGTGTCATGTCCTTTTTGGATAACTTGTTCAGTTGTATTAAATTACTGTTTTGAAAGGCCCATTTAAAACTTGCCAAGTGCCAGGTAGTGATATAATTCCGCAATTTTAGATCAACTAGTTTTCTTTTGTAGCGCAAGTCAATAGGTAAGGCTCCCTACTTTTTCTTTCTGAACTCGTTTATTTCTTAGTTAGATTATCTAATTAGATAATTTGTATTTCTATTTATCTATAGATTAATATTTTAATTCTCTGTAATTTTAGTTCTTGAACTTTCATATGTTTTTTATTACAAAAGTGTGGTTTCCGTATTGAGGTTAGGCACTGAAGGTTAATGAACAAAAGTGCTTTTTAAGGAATTGCAAAATTATTTGATGCTTATGCAAAAAAAATTATTGTAATCGGAGATCACAAAAATCTTTTGTAGATGTAATCCTAGTGATCACGCAAGGCTATAGCATTTTACTTGCTTCCTGATTGAATTTTATCTTTCAAGTGTAAAGTGTGGATTTCGCCCTACAAAAGTTAGGCATTGAAGGTTGAAGAATGAACATGCTTCTTAATTAATCATAGAATCATTTTATGACAAAAAAAGGAATATGATTGGCATCCACAAATTTGTCTTGAAAACATAAGCTCAGTGATCAAACAAATCTTTGTATCCTTTTAATTTTTAGTTTGATATTTCATTTTATTGCCAATGCATGCCTTAGAGGATTAGATTGTAAAAGTTCTTTCATAGCTTGAGAATCATTTATGTACTAGTTCCACACATACAATGTTGGTGTTTAAACGTTTATGACCATAGATTGATAATTAAATATAACAGAATTTAAGTGGCTAAATTTCTTAACAATAACCTTCTCAAACTAAAGGAGATTGTATACAATCAATTTTGAGCAACCTCCTCAAATCAAAATAGGTTACTATAATGTAAAGTTCCTCAAATTTGATGTGGAATCTAGGAACCCTCTCCAAATTTAACAATAAGGGTTGACACCAAATCTATTTTAAATATCATTCTCAAAAATCAATTTTGAACAACCTCCTTAAACACATTTTATGTGGATAAACTTTCAAAAATCTAGGAAACCCTTTAAATTTGAGGACAAAATCTTAATATGAGGCGTGTCTATCATAATAAACACATTTTAATTGAGAAAAAATTACAAAATGACTCATTCTTCCTATTGGTTTCAAAAAATCCCAAGAATTTTACACAATCTTCTCAAACTTGAGGAAAATTTCTACAGTACACCTACGATATATTATTAGATATAGTATTATAATGTAATAAATAAATATAATGTAATAATTGTTTCTATAGCTATATCATTAAAACATATTAACATTAAACACATTACACATTTACCTTTATCAACTTTCTAAAGTTAGAAAGAAAAATAATAAAAAATTATAATCCATCTTCTTTTTCATCAATTTTTAAATTTAAAAAATTATTGAAAATTTTTCTAAAATAATTATTAACACATTTATGAAAATTAAATTTATAAATAATACTAATATTTTTTTTTAAATGTTACTTTTCCATAAACCTAAACAAATCATGCTTTAAATTTTAAATAAAAGTTACCATGTAAATTGGCATCATATGAGTGAGTGCGGAGGCCAACAACTCTATCCAGTATGATATTTACCCAAAATTATAGTGTTAAACATTTCGCTATGCGGTTGTTTCTTTGTAGATGGTAGGACACGCGGCACGCTGTAGCTGTACGTACCACGTTTATACATGATAAAGTTTTTCGACCATAAGAAATTTGGATTAAAAGGTAAGTTTGGCAATCTGCAATCCGGATAAGGGTTGCCGAAACAGAGAACTGAAAAACGCAACCGGTTAAAACAATCTACGACAATATCGTAAATTGTAAAATAAAATACCCAAATATACTAGAAACATAGAAACAGAGAACGGAAAAAAGCAGGAGGTATAAAAAAATACAACAATATCATAAATTATAAACTAATAATACCCGAGTTAAAAGATTGGTTTAATGAATAATAATTAAAAGATTTGTTAAAGCTAAATTTGAAAACAACGGTCCAAAATCTCAAGCATAAAACTGAGTAATGCCCTAGTCATTATATACTGGCGCGCCTCATGAATGAAGAATGAGAGGGATTCATGAATGAAGGATTGAGAGGGATCAGTGACTGTGATGGATGAAGAATGAGAGGAGGAAATCCACATACGAAGAGGAGGAGGTGATCGTAATTTTTGCAATCAACAACATAGTGATCGAGGGGATTATTCATGAAGAGGGTAATTTTCGTTTCCTTTTAATTTGTTTCTCTATCTCTCTGTTTATTCACCTGGTTAAGCAGGAAAAGGCTATTTTTATGAAACCTCACAGATGGTTTTCTCTGTTTAATCTACAGGGTAATCATGGGTGTTCTCTCTCTCAAGCACTGTGATGTAAAGTTGTCTGTCTTATGGAGCGCTCCATAAATGTTCTGTTCTGTGGTGTTCCTGTGTAATGTTGTAAGCATCAATGTTCTGTGTAGTGTTGTGGTTGTGTCTTGTGTAGTGTGTAAATGTTTGTTTTGTGTGTCTTTTAATTGAGAGAGAAAGTCCAGGCCATGGAGACTATGCATTGGTGGTTGAAGGGCCAACTTGATCTAACAAATAATGCATCCAAAGTGAATTGTACTTATGGCAATATTTTCTTGAATTATTTTAAAATTCATTCTGGGCTTTTTTTATGTTTCTTTTTCTGATGAATTGGAATTTTATATACAGGAGCTGGAATAGCATTTCCAGTGTTTTTGTAGTAGAGAATGAGGATTTTCTAGGGCTTTTGCAACCATCACTTTGCTGAGTTTCAATAAATAATGAAAAATTTGTAAGAAGCAAGGTTAGTATGCTGTCGTGTTCTCCTCTGTTTCATGGTTTGTGTTTATTTCTAATTCTGTGAATGGCCCTGTTTTCTAGGCCAATTCTGCCTCCTCTTTACCTTTAATGATTTCTTTCTATTTTGTTTTGAGCCTATTATTCTTCTTTCAAAGAGTATTACAAACATTCTTTAATAGTAAATTTTATATATAAATGTTTATAATGAAGATATTTCTAGAGTTGTTGGGTGAGGAGGGTATGTACAAGTCTGAACGCTTATTCTGTGCTTTCTCCCACTGTATGTATGTATGTGTGTCTGTAAGACTACATTTATTCGGTGCTTTCTCCCATGTGTCCTCACTGCCATGGTGCGTATGGTAATATAATCGAGGAGAAAAGACCGCTAAAATCTATCGAAAGCATCTGTGGTCATCTTTTCTTAACATTTCTATCTGTGAATATTTTTCCATTTTGATTTAAAAAATCTACCCACTCTCTGTCATCCCTTCAATTGTGAATATTTTTCCATTTCGATTTAGAAAATCTACCGACTCTCTGTCATCCCTTCAGTTAGGATTTTTCATGTTCAAATTATTTAGTTCTTCCTTCAAGTGAGAACCATTTGAATTTAATACCCTGAACATTCTGTTCATCTAGCCATTATCACCTGATACAACACCTATTCTGCATCGATACTCATCACATGTTCTGCATCGATACTATCACCTGTTCATCGATGTGTTTCCAAGTCCTCATCGATGTGTTGAAAGCCGATATAGTAGTCAATGAATTGTTAAATACCTTTTGATGGCGTTTTCTCCACACTCGTGCTGGTCTCGTCTTATTATTGTTATTTATGATGCATCTGAACGATAGCGTTAACAAAATCTCTCAACAACATTTTGGAATAACTGCAAGAACTTGTGTGGTAATTTCCTCCACTTAGCCCCAGTACATTACCGCCCATTACACAAGTTACGCTGCATTCGACATTAAATCACCTCTCAACTCATCTTATATAAATTCTATTTAAGGTTGATAGAGTTAGCTGGAATGGTAAACTTCCAAAATCAACATTTATTTATTCATTTATAGATACAAAACTGTTCTTGGGTTTCCAACAGAGAGTGGCGTTGCCAAAACCAACATTTATTCATTTATAGATACAAAACCATTCTTGGGTTTCCAACAGAGAGTGGCGTTGTCTCTAAAACGTCTTCCTGTCGCAAGACTTTGCAAGTCTCCAAAGTCACATCTGCTCCTAACCAGGCTGCTGACACTTATTAACTCCACAGGCGAATAGGGTCTAGTCTGTCGGTTGTATTACTTTATTTAAGCCGATAGGCCTATCTACGTTCCAGAATTTTGGAACTTTAATCTATTTACCAGATTAAGGGAAGTCAACGATGCATGTTGCTAATATTCTTAGTAATATTTATTTGAAGATAGAAAATTAGATTGGTTTTAAAAATAATTAATATGATGAACACGTAGTCCGTGAGGCACATGTGTCACATGAGAGGAGCCTCCGGAATCTGATACTTAGCTATGATTTTATAGCTTCTTGATCTTTCATTAATGTAGGTCCAATCGAGTTTCATTTCAGAGTTTGTTCTTTGATTTTCTAGTTAGGATTTAGCTAGCTGCATCTTGCATTTACTGCATTTCATTCTCCACATCCATTCCATATTCATTTATATTTCTACATGAGTTTGACACTTTGAAGATTCAACAATCGACATGGATCATTACCCTTATTTCACTTCTTTGTGGAGGCCATAGCCACTACCAGGACTTCCGGTCAAGCATGGTGTTAGTTTGCGAAGGCTACCTGTCTACTTCAGTCCCTTGGCCGACTCTTATCGAACAAGTAGGATTTGATAAGATGGTCTCCTTCCTCATTAAAACCGATGACCCGCCATATCAATCTGTCATTCCTACATTTTACATGATTTTTCCTCCCCTGTTTTAATGGTTTTTTTTTTTTTTTAAATTGAGATAAAACCTAACTAAATATATATACTAAGTTATCTCACACCTCTGGCTCTGGCTTTCTATGCTCAAATGGAGCTAAATATGTATTTATATTTTAGTGATTCGATAAGTTATGTATTTTTGTAGGTGAAAACAAGTACAATAACTCTATCTTTTATTTCTACTAGCTTCATATTTATTTCTAATGCATCTATTCCTTTGATATTACCTGCCCAGAATTAAGTATAATGTTTTTAATTCGTTAGGCTTTACTCTTGTCCATTTTTTTTAATATGTTCTTGTTCTGCAGTTAATTGTTTTATTTTTATTTATTTTCCTCTGTCGTTGGCTTTATCAATCCCATTATATGGTCATGATAAGGAAGCTATTAATATTTTGTTTCATTTTGCTATATCCCTGGTGATCAATCCCACTAAGCCCTTTTTCCAATGTTCACAATATCGAATTCCACTAATAGCTAACTAAGCCCTTATTCCCATATTCCCAATATCGAATTCCATTAATAACTCTTCATCTGTCTTATCATGCATCTTCGTGAAGCATGCATCTTCATGAAGCGTTCTACTAAACAAGAAAACCTTCTTGTTTAGTGAATAAAGTTTCCTTTATAAGGCGATCTCTCACTCTGTATAAGTGAAACATGTTTCCTTTATTTTCCTTTATCTTCATGGGTAAAAATGAAACAAAATTTCTTTATTTTCTTTTAAAGATGAAAGATCAATTTTATATAAGCTGGGGAGCGAGGATTAATTTACAAATTTCTATATCCCAAAAATAACAATGCCTAACCACCGTCATAATCTCTAAACCATGACAAGCTATCTTTGTCTGTGTGTAATAAGCTTCCAATATGCCTAGGCATCACATACAGTCCAACCACCATTGTGTTGTCTGTCTTTGTCCGAGAATTCTCTGATTCTACATCACTTGGTTATAGCATATCGACTTTTCAAGCCTGCTCATCATCTCCCGCACGAGCATATTCTTAGGCCATTCACAAGCCGAGCATTTCATGTCATGGCAGCGGCGCCATATCTTCGCTACCTCTTCCAGAAAACCCCGACGGAGGGATGATTGAGAAAGATTGAGAGCAGTGATATCGATCGGGGGAAAGAAACCCCTAGTTGTCTCGAGGGAGAGTGTTATGTTTCCAGGTTGGAGTGGGAAGGGCTTTAAATTAGCAGAAGTTAATTGCAAGGTTTTGTGGCGGGGAAGCTCCAGCTTCAAATCGAGAAAAATCCAGAAATTCCTACAACTTTATTTTTAATATTGGTTTATTTCTTGTTATTTCCGTTGTTTTTGTATCACGAAAATGAAATTCAGAAAAAATATGTGGAAACCCAGTTAACAACCCCACCATTGTCGTTACCCGGTCTTTATCAAAGCATTGCCATTTTCAGATGCCCATAATAGGCAAGAAAATGCGCGAGAGAAACACCCACCCCCCAACAACAACATATTCCAACAACACCCACAAAAATAGAGGATAAAGTATAATGTATGATGCATTCCATATAACTGTGAAAGCATTCGAAACAAAAATGAAATTGCATTATAGTTTGAAGTGTACGCTTTTGATGTGGTTGTTCAGCATGAAGAATAGAATATTTAACCATGCGTACGGCTATCACATTTCATGTGATTGTTCAGCATGAAGAATAGAATATTTAACCCGCATGGTTAAATATGTGGTTGTGGTAAGTCATTACTCTGGATAGAGGTAGCCAGTGGTTCCTTTGGCCGTAGTGATAATATGAGTCGCTTCTTCATCAATCGTCATCAATCGTAGATATATTTGTGTTTGTGCATATTGGAGTTACTATAAACTAAAGAACACGAAAACCATGACACAACTCAAAGGAAGGTTACCATTTAACCTTCCTAAGAGCCTTTTGGAGGGGTTGAATTCCCCTCCACAAAAAAAAGCCTACTCATTTTATTAATGATAGTTTGTGTTCATGTACATTATTTGATGGGTCCATCTAAACAAAATATATATAATTTTTTCTAATTACAACATTACAAAACATAAAAATAGATAATGTCTTCCACCCACCCACGAGCAAATTTGGTATTGATAAATTTTCTGCAACATAGAACATCGAAATGATATTGTTAGTATACAAACCTTTCCTAACAATTTAATATGATATTGTTATTGCATATGATGCTTTACTAGTTGGGTTCATCTCATAACCAGTTATGTACGCTTGACTAGTTAGAACTGGATATAAACAATACATCTACTTGGAAACTTTGATGAGGAAGCCACTCATATTATCACTACGGTCAAAGGAACCACGAGCTACCTCTATCCAGAGTAATGACTTACCACAACCACATATTTAACCATGCGGGTTAAATATTCTATTCTGCATGCTGAACAATCACATGAAATGTGATAGGCGTACGCATGGTTAAATATTCTATTCTTCATGCTGAACAACCACATGAAAGGCGTACACTTCAAACTATAATGCAATTTCATTTTTGTTTCGAATGTTTTCACAGGTATTTGGAATGCATCATACATTATACTTTATCCTCTGGTAACGACAATGGTGGGGTTGTTGATGGGGTTTCCACATATTTTTTCTAAATTTCATTTTTGTGATACAGGAACAACGGAAATAATCAGAAATAAATTAATATTAAAAATAATTTTGTAGGAATTTCTGGGTTTTTCTCGATTTGAAGCCGGAGATTCCCCACCACAAAACCTTCCTTGCAGTTAACTTCTGCTAATTTAAAGCCCTTCCCGCTCCAACTTGGAAACATAACACTCTCCCTCAAGACAACTACGGGTTTCTTGCCCCCGATCGAGATCACCGCTCTCAATCTTTCTCAACCATCCCTCCGTTGGGGTTTTCTGGAAGAGGTAGCGAAGACGCCGCTGCCATGACATGAAATGTTCGGCTTGTGAATGGCCTAAGAATCTGCTCGAGCGGGAGATGATAAGCAGGCTTGAAAAGTCGATATGTTATAACCAAGTGATGTAGAATCAGAGAATTCTCGGACAGAGACAGACAACACAATGGTGGCTAGACTGCATGTGTTGCCTAGGCATATTGGAAGCTTATTACACACAGAAAAAGATAGCTTGTCATGGTTTAGAGATTATGACGGTGGTTAGGGGCATTGTTATTTTTGGGATATAGAAATTTGTAAATTAGTCCTTGCTCCCAGATTATATAAAATTGATCTTTCATCTTTAAAAGAAAATAAAGAAATTTTGTTTCAGTTTTACCCGTTTCACTTATACAGAAGATAAAGGAAATAAAGGAAACCTGTTTCACTTATACAGCGTGAGAGATCGCCTTATAAGGGAAACCTGTTTCACTAAACAAGAAGGCTTTCTTGTTTAGTAGAACGCTTCACGAAGATGCGTGATAAGACAGATGAAGGGTTATTAATGGAATTCGATATTGGGAATATTGGAATAAGGGCTTAGTGAGCTATTAATGGAATTCGATATTGTGAACATTGGAAAAAAGGCTTCGTGGGATTGATCACCGGGGATATAGCAAAATGAAATAAAAAATTAATAGCTTCCTTATTATGACCATGTAATGGGATTGATAAAACCAAGGACAGACAAAAATAAATAAAAATAAAACAATTAACTGCGAGCCAAGAACAGATTAAAAAAAAAGAATAGGCCATAGTAAAGCCTAAAGAATTAAAAACATTATGCTTAATTCAGGGCCGGTAATATCAAAAGAATACATGCATTAGAAATAAATATGAAGCTAGTACAAATAAAGATGGAATTATTGTACTTGTTTTCACCTACGGAAACACAAAGCTTATCAAATCACTAAAATATAGATACATGTTTAGGTCTATTTGAGCATAGAAAGCGAGAGCAGTATGAGATAACTCAGTCTATACATTTAGTTAGGTTTTATCTCAATTAAAAAAAGAGAGAGAAAACCCATTAAAACAGGGGAGGAAAAATCATGTAAAATGTAGGAATGACAGATTGATAGAGCGGGTCATGGGTTTTAATGAGGAAGGAGGATTATTTTATCAAATCCTACTTGTTCGACAAGAGTCAGCCAAGGGCATCAAGAAATTATTTGAATGGTGAGAAGCGGTCTATCGAGATACCAACCGATAGACCGCTTGTTTGACCCGAAGTACTGGTAGTGGCTATGGCCTCCACAAAGAAGTAAGTGAAATAAAGGTAAGTATTTAAACGGTGAGAAGCGGTCTATCGAGATACCAACCGATAGACCGTCTATCTTGCTTGACCCGAAGTACTGGTAGTGGCTATGGCCTCCACAAAGAAGTAAGTGAAATAAGAGTAACGATCCCTGTCGATTGTTGAATCTACAAAGTGTGAAACTCATGTAGAAATATAAATGAATATGGACTGGATGTGGAGAATGAAATGCAGTAAATGCAAGATGCAATTAACTAAATCCTAACTAGAAAAACAAAGAACAAACTCTGAAATGAAACGCGATTAAACACATACCCAAGTGTCACGTTCGGGAGGCTCCTATAATGTGACACCTGTGCCTCTGATCTAACACACGGACTACGTGTTCATAATACTAATTATTTTTAAAATCAATCTAATTTTCTATCTTCAAATATTCCTACGAATATTAACACCTGTGCCTTTGATCTAACACACAGACTATGTGTTCATCATACGAATTATTTTTAAAATCAATCTAATTTTTTATCTTCAAATATTCCTATGAATATTAACACACCTATGCCTCTGATCTAACACACGGACTACCTGTTCATCATACTAATTATTTTTAAAATCAATCTAATTTTCTGTCTTCAAATATTCCTACGAATATTACTAAAATGCATCGTAATCTGGTAAATAAATTAAAATTCTGGAACATAGAGGCTTAATTAATGTAATAAAGTACAATTCCCCTATTCACCTATAGAGTTATGAGTGTCAGCAGCCTGGTTAGGAGCAGATGTGACTTTGGAGAAATTAAAATTCTGGAACGTAGAGGCTTAATTAAAGTAATAAAGTACAATTCCCCTATTCACCTATAGAGTTATGAGTGTCAGCAGCCTGGTTAAGAGCAGATGTGACTTTGGAGACTTGCAAAGTCTTGCGACGGGAAGAAGTTTTAGGGGCAACGCCACTCTCTCTTGGAAACCCAAGAACGGTTTTGTATCTATAAATGAATAAATACTGATTTTGGCAGTTTACCATTCCAGCTAACTCTATCAACCTTAAGTAGAATTTATATAAGATGAGTTGAGATGTGATTTAATGCCAAATGCAGCGTAACTTGTATTATGGTAATGCGCGCTAACATTAAGTAGAATTTATATAAGATGAGTTGAGATGTGATTTAATGACGAATGCAGCGTAACTTGTATTATGGTAATGCGCGGTAATGTACAAGGCTAAGTAGAGGAAATTACCACACAAGTTCTTGCAATTATTCCAAAATGTTGTTGGGAGAATTATTCCAAAATGTTGGTGAGAGATTTTGTTAACGCTATCATTCAGATGCATCATAAATAACAATAACAAGACCAGAATAGCACGAGTGTGGAGAAAAAGCCATGAAAAGGTATTTAACAATTCGTTGACTACTAACCAGTTATATCGGCTTTCAACACATCGATGAACAGGTGATGAGTATCGATGCAGAACATGTGTTGTACCAGATGATAATGGCTAGATGAACAGAAAGTGCAGGGTATTAAATGGGTATTAAATTCAAACGGTTCTCGCTTGAAGGAAGAACTAAATAATTTGAACATGAAAAATCCTAAGTGAAGGGATGACAAAGAGTGGATAGGTTTTCTAAATCGAAATGGAAAAATATTCACAAACAGAAATGTCAAGAAAGGATGACCACAGATGCTCTTGACAGATTTTAACCGTCTTCTCCTCGATTATATCACCAAAATCACCATGGCAGTGAGGAGTGGGAGAAAGCACCGAATAAGCATTACGTCATGTACATACCCTCCCCACCCAACAACTCTAGAAATATCTTCACTATAAACATTTATATATAAACTTTACTATTAAAGAATGTTTGTAATACTCTTTGAAAGAGGAATAATAGGCTCGAAACGAAATAGAAAAAGATCATTAGAGGCAAGGAGGAGGCGGAGTTGGCTGGAAAACAGGGCCATTCGCAGAATTAGAAATAAACACAAACCATGAAACAAAGGAGAACATGGCAGCTTACTAACCTTGCTTCTTAGGAATTTTTCATTTTCTATTTAAACTCCGTAAAGTGATGGTTGCAAAAGCGCTGGACAACCCTCATTCTCTGCTACAAAAATACTGGAAACGCTACTCCAGCTCCTGTACGTAAAATTCCAACTCATCAAAAAAAGAAACATAAAAAAGGGTCGAGAATGAATTTTAAAATAATTCAAGAAAATACCGCCATAAGTACAACTCACTTTGGATGCATTATTTGTTAGATCAAGTTGGCCCTTCAACCACCAGTGCATAGTCTCCTTGGCCCAGACTTTCTCTCTCAATTAACAGACACAAAACAAGCATTTACAAACTACACAAGACACAACCACAACACTACACAGGACATTGATGCATACAACACTACACAGAACAGAACATTTATGGAGCGCTCCATAAGACAGACAACTTTACATCACAGTGTTTGAGAGAGAAAGAACACCCATGATTAACCTGTAGATTAAACAGAGAAAACCATATGTGAGGTTACATAAAAATAGCCTTTCCCTGGTTAAGCAGTTGAATAAACAAAAAGATGAAGAAACAAATTAAAAGGAACCGAAAATTACCCTCTTCATGAATAATCCACTCGATCACTCTGCTGTTGTTTCAGATTGGATTGCAAAAATTAAGATCACCTCCTCCTCTTCGTATGTGAATTTCCTCCTCTCGTTCTTCATTCATCACAGTCGCCGATCCCTCTCATTCCTTCATTCATGGGGCGCGCCAGTATATAATGACTAGGGCATTCCTGCATTTTATGCTTGAGTTTTTGGACCGTTGTGTTCAAATGTAGCTTTAACCAATCTTTTAATTACTATTCATTAAACCAATCTTTTAACTCGGTATTATTAGTTTATAATTTATGATATTGTTGTATTTGCGCTTTTCAGTTCTATGTTTGGAGTATATTTGGGTATTTTATTTTACAATTCATGATATTGTTGTAGATTTTTTTGACCGGTTGCATTTTTCAGTTCTCTGTTTGGGCAACATACTTACGTGGTTGTCTGGGCCGACTTCCCTTCTCCGTTTACAAAAATGGACTTTAACCTTTTCATCCAAATTGCTTATCGTCGGAAAACCTTATAATGTATAGATGTGGTACTACGTACATCTGCAATCTGTCATTGTCTCCGCGCCCATCTAGTGGAAAACTCAAGATGGGGAATTCAATTCAACCTAAGGAGCTAAAGCGTGCCACGTGTCCCTAAAGAACAACCGCATAGCGAAATGTTTAACACACTGCAATTTTGGGTAAATATCATACTGGATAGAGTTGCTCGCTTCCGCACTCGCTCATATGATGCCAATTTACATGGAATTTTTTATTTAAAATTTAAAGCGTTTAGATGTATGGAAAAGTCATATTTAAAAATAATATTAGTATTATTTATAAATTTAATTTTAGTAAATATGTTAATAATTATTTTAGAAATTTTTTGGAAAGCTTTTTTTATATTTGAAAATTTGTAAAAAAGAATGGAATATTAAAATTTTATAAAAAAAAATTCAATTTTTTAGAAAGTTAATAAGGTAAATGTGTAATGTGTTTAATGTTTAACTTTTAATTAATTTTTTTTAAACAAAAATCATTTTTTTAAGGATGTATTATAATTAAAAACAAAAAAATATATATTTATTTCGTTACTAGTTAATTTTAATTAAATACATATAACTATTCAAAGGATGTGTAAGAATATTTCATTCTTATTCTCAAGAATAGATAAAGTATTTCAATGTTCATGTAAAACAATATAATTTTATATCAAACTTAAGAAGGATAAAAGTAATTAAAAGTAAACAATAATAGTATTATGCTGAGAAACACATTATATGCATCGAGTTCACACATGTACCTTGTAGAAGAAAAATAAAATATTTTTAAAATAAAAAATGCCAACTATAATTAAAAATAAAAGTGAATATATCCATTTCCTTAGTCATATATAAAGATATATAATCTTATTCTCACTATGCTAGCTCGATTTATTATGGACATTACAACTCAAAAAATGTGGTAAAAATATTTCATTGAGTGTGGAAGACATACAATTATTATACTTCACAAAGATATTTCAATATAAGATACAGGTAAATTATTTAAATGTATAAACAAAGTAAATAATTGAAATAAAGAAAAAACTAGTTATTCTTAATAAGAATAATAAAAAAGTCATATGCAATTTGTTCAATGATGAGTATGAAATTAATGTGGCATTTAAAAAATATTAATAATAAATAAGAAAATTGAGTTTTATATCAAATATATCAATAAAAAATGGTTAAAACAATTTAATTAACCTTACTATCCTACATGTTGGCTCCTTTGCTGGAATTGTAAGTTTAAGTTGTGCACTCTACATAATCTAAGTGCTCAATGAGTTTTTGAAGGCATTTAATAGATTTATACATTAAAAAAATGCAATTTAAACAATGAAAAAATGTACACCACCCTCTAAAAGAAATTAGCACATAAGGGATTTAATCCCTCTCCATAGTTGATAGATTTCGAGTTAAAATGCTATACTAGTGAATATTGAATCTATTTTTAACATAGAGAATACTCTTCTCTATATTTCCTAACAAATCTATGAAAAATATTGATATTTAAATATATTACATATATTATTCATTATTTCAAATATGCACAATTATACACTTAAGTTTAAGAATATAACTCTACTCAATTAAAGGAAAATTTAGGTTTACATCTTTCATAATTTTTCTTTAATTGAAAAGGTAACAAATAATAAAAATAAAAATAATTTGATTTTAAAGCCATAGCCAAGTTTGGAACCAAAATTGTTGTATGAGGCACTTGTTTATGGAAAAGCCCTTTATATTTGAATCTTTGTCTTTTTAGAAAAAAACGCACCTTCTAACTATTGGTCATTCTTTTATTATACTTGATATATCTTATTAGATTTATGATTATAATTTAATAAACAAATATTATATAACCATAGTCATATCACAATTATTATATAATGTAATCATTAATCTGTTTTAATGATTAGATATAGAACAATTATTACATGATATTTATTTATTACATTATGATACTATATCTTATAACATATTGTAGGTATACTGTAGAAATTTTCCTCAAGTTTGAGAAGATTGTGTTAAATTCTTGCGATTTTTTTAAATCGATAGGAAGAATGAGTCATTTTGTAATTTTTCCTCAATTAAAATGTGTTTATTATGATAGACACCCCTCATATTAAGATTCTGTCCTCAAATTTGAAGGGTTTCCTATATTTTTGAAAGTTTATCCACATAAAATGTGTTTAAGGAGGTTGTTCAAAATTGGTTTTTGAGAATGATATTTAAAATAGATTTGGTGTCACCCCTTATTGTTAAATTTGGAGAGGGTTCCTAGATTCCATATCAAATTTGAGGAACTTTACATTATAGTAACCTATTTTGATTTGGGGAGGTTGCTCAAAATTGATTGTATACAACCTCCTTTAGTTTGAGAAGGTTATTGTTAAGAAATTTAGCCACTTAAATTCCATTATATTTAATTGTCAACCTATGGTCATAAACATTTAAACACCAACATTGTCTGTGTGGAACTTGTGCATAAATGATTCTCAAGCTATGAAAGAACTTTTACAAACTAATGCTCTAAGGAATGCATTGGCAATAAAATGAAATATCAAACTGAAAATTAAAAGGATACAAAGGTTTGTTTGACCAATGAGCTTATGTTTTCAAGACAACTTTGTGGACGCCAATCATATTCCTTTGTTTGTCATAAAATGATTCTATGATTAATTAAGAAGCATGTTCATTCTTCAACCTTCAATGCATAAATTTTGTAGGAAGGAATCCACACTTTACACTTGAAAGATAAAATTCAATCAGGAAGAAAGTAAAATGCTATAGGCTTGTCTGATCACTAGGATTACATCTACAAAAGATTTTTATGATCTCTGATCACAATAATTTTTTTTGCATAAGCGTCAAATAATTTTGCAATTCCTTAAAAAGAACTTTTGTTCATTAACCTTTAGTGCCTAACCTCAATACGGAAACCACACTTTTGTAATAAAGAACATATGAAAGTTCAAGAACTAAAATTATAGAGAATTAAAATATTAATCTACAGATAAATAGAAATACAAATTATATAATTAGATAATCTAACTAAGAAATAAATGAGTTCACAATGCAAAAGCAGGGAGCCTTACCTATTGACTTGCACTACAAAAGAAAACTATAGTTGATCTAAAATTGCGGAATTATATCACTACCTGGCACTTGGAAAGTTTTAAATGGGCCTTTCAAAACAGTAATTAAATACAACTGAACAAGTTATTCAAAAAGGACATGACACACATAAGCATGCAATGTCAAATAGAAAGACACTGAGATTGTTGACGAAGTTCACCCTTCCTGGGCTACGTCTCCGAGGCTTGCTCTAAAAGGCTAGGACACTCGTATTTCAGTGAATAAGAAGAGGTACATCAAAATTATTGATACAATTGTGACTATTTCCCTAATATGGAAATTTTCTCCTTCATAGAACTCTTGCAATTTCACTTGACATTCTACAAATGACTTGTAATTTACAGCAAAATCATAGAGTCTCTAACAATGACTCTGACCTCTACTAAAATTGAGAATTTGAGTTTCATCAATACATTTATTATTCACCTTGTCTTCCCTTGTCTAAGTGAGACACAATTCAAGTACAAACTTTTTCATACTTCACCACTGTTGTTGGAAAACAAGTACTACCGTTGAATCCAGAATGTATCAAAACCCCCGTTTCAGCTCTTCAAGTTTCCAAATCAGCTTTCATATGCTTCTGGAAAGCCAAAAACTAACTTGAGAACTGCTTGCCTCTGAAATGGCTTCGAATTTCTTCTTTACATAGAATTTCACCCAGCGAAATTGTGCACACATGCAGCTCTGGTGACTGTCAGAAAGGAGGCCTCTGTCTGAGATTTCCAATTCTTATCTCCATCCGCAAAAAGGCCCAAGGATGACCAAGATATGCTCAAAAGAAAATTACTGGCACCGGTATGGCTTTGTTCTAGAGCTCACTGTTCAACTCCCCCTCTGTAATGGTGCAATAGTTAACCTTTTATAATGCCTCGGCCAGGTTCCAGGTTCGAACCTACCAGGATATACATGGCAATTTGTTTTAATTAGGTGGAAAAACCTATACTCAGTGCAATAAAAAAATTACAATTAGCGTTATAGTTATAACAACTATTAATTTTGGCGCATTTCATTTTAGTATGGTCTAACCATATAATTCGTATGGTTTACAAAGGTTGGACCAAATACAATATCCTCCACTCATTCATGTAATGTCTTATCTAAGGTTTACTCATGGTACATATAGATTGGACCAGTGGCTTTCGTTACAATGATAATCAAAAGTTTTATCATATAACTCGGTGAAAGACCATATCATAAATCAGCTCCTATCGATGTGGTAGTCAAGTGTTATGGCAACCCACGGCCATGTGAACTACTTCTAGTGATATCCCCATGCCACATAGTCGTACAACATTTTCCATGTGAACTGGACCTACTCCTTACCAATTCCCAATGATTCGATGATATATCCTGTCAAAATTCTAACTTAGTACTCCACGTCCACAAACTCTAGAGGTCATGGAAATAACCCGACGGTGTTGTTTTAATTGTTTTCGCATCTCTGTGTCATGTGTCACATATCTTCTCGAGATAACACTTGTTGTAACTGCATACTTGACGATCTATAGAACCACAGACATAAGGCGTCTAGCCCCAGTGGTCTCGACCTGCTTCGACGTGTCAATCGGAGCACATATTATGCACTGTCATCCCTATCATGTTATATCACCAGACCACATGGCTACCACCTCCGCGTTGTACAAAAGCCATATTTTTTGTTTTAATACATATTTTCCATCGGACATTAACATATATGTTTGCAATATGGTTTAACACCATATCTTCTGTGCTTTGTTTGCAACTTGACTGACATCCTCCGATGGTCATGGCCATTAACTTTGCCACTGTGTGACTGGACCTTCGTGCCATGTGAGTGTACTAGGTTTCACCATGCATGAATCTGTTTATACTTTATTATAATTCTACACCATAGTTTATAGATTTTTGCCATAGGTTTTGATTTACTCCTCCATATTTCTTATTTCCCATAGGTTCATTACATATTCTGCCACCATGGTTTGATATTGTAGGTTTTAACTTTGTATAGAAATTACCTACATATGAATTCTAAAACACAGAAAATAAACAATGCAAGAGCATAACAAATAAAACACATATACACAGAGATTTTCCCCTCGATCCAAAAACCGGGACTACTAACTTGATTTGTCATTATATTCCTTTCAATGTTACAATACATATTTATACATGCCGAAGCATCCAATACCATGGACCAAAAACCATCGTGTCCAAAACCATGGACTGAAAACCAT
>APFE031503867.1:129338-186390 GCA_000404065.3 Pinus taeda | reverse complement strand
AAATAGATATCATTTATTATATGTCAACATATTATGGTTGTATATTTACCAAAATATATACTCACATATTATGTTTATATATATAGAAGTACACATACCAAAATTCATGTAGTAGTAATATATATTAAATACATATTATGTTGGTATACTAGTGGTCGTCGTCATTGGGTAAGCACAATGCACAGATAGATTAAGAGATTAATACTTTAAATAGTTTAGGGTTATGTTGTAGTAAAAAAGAAAACCCCCATTTTGCACTTAATCCATAAAAATGGGGACCATTTTAAGTTTTCTTATCCTACTTATATATATAATTCGATTTCTTTCCACCTTGTAGATATTTCATAGACAAATCACTTATAAAGTTTTCGAAGAAAATGTCTAAGTTCTTAAGTGTTCCATCAATAAAAAATTCTTCTTATCTCTCAAGACATGAATATCTCGGACCACGCTCTCTTTTATTGGAATACTTTTGGCAAAATCCCAGGGTGTGACAAAACCTTGTTTTTTAATTAACAATCTTTGTTCCCATCCTGACTCTCATTTCTTGAGCTGACCCTTCAACGTTTACTTCTTGATCATCCCCATGGTGGGACACAACATTTCCTAACATATTACTGATATTTTCTTAGAAAATTTTATGTCAATCTCGTCCTAGCCCATTCAGTGGTCAAGTGTTTTACCTTACGCGAAACCCCATGGTAGGGTGAATTTTTTTTTAGCAAACCCCCTGAAACATTTTGTCTCTTAGACTTTGTTAGTTCTCAGACCTACGACCTTTTTAAATGTTAAAACCTAACTTCCACTCGAGAAATCCTTCATGGGATGAGATGGCCATTGTTTCTTTATGGAATACTTTACACATGATATTATTAGATGCTACCATATGTCACATTATACCATGTCAATATTTGACAACTAGCCATATTCTTTATACAAAGATGCGAAAATTCTCGACAGACAATTCTTTGTCTCATCATGGCCTTCTTATAACATAATACCTAAACCTGACCTTACTGCCATTATGTGAATTAGGGTTAATCTTGATGAATGATTAATCAAATGGTTAACTTTAATATTTTATTTAATAACAACATCTCCATAAGTAAATATAGGTCATTTCAACTTAAATTAAGTTTATCCATCGTTCATGTCAGTATCATCCTACATACAACGACTTCTTCTTTATAGTTAATATCCTTCATTTCAGCCTTAGTTTGAATGATTGTCTTGTTTCATAGTTCTAAATAAGCCCCAAACTACTAAATTCTACCATAACTTTGGTTTTCCTCCTTGTTACATTCACTTCATTTTGCTAGCTATGCAAGAATGTTGAAATGGGCAAGAAACCTAAAAAGAAGTTGTGGGTGCAAAAGTCATTTCAACCAATCGTTTAACTGGTAGATGATAATAAACTGAATACATTTATGTTTTCAGACACATTAATCGGTAAGCCCACTGGTGATAGAGATAGGCACTCCCTTATTTCCTTTGAGACACCATTGCCTGATAAGGGAAGGGATGTGCGTAGCAAAAAGACCCTCAATGAAGAACCAACACAACAACTCAAAGTAGATGAAATCTACATCCTATCATATGGGTCATTAATATAACATAATCTATAGAATGGTTTCCATGACAAGGACCCCAAACATAGAGAAATATAGAAGAGTACATAAAAAACAAAATGAAATATTATATTCTTATAACTTAATTAATAAATTATCTTTATTTTGCAAAACTTTTATTAGATTATTTAAATTTTATATATTTTTCTTTCATTCTTAATTCTTTTATTTTTAATATTATATGTTTTCATACAAAACTTTTATACTAATTTGAATTAGTATACAAAGTTTTCTACATATTTTAAATCTAATCATAACAAAAAGTCCATTTTATTATTGTTTTTGAACAATATAATAAACTTGATTTAAATAATTCAGTTTCTTTTAAATGACAATTAAAATGAAAAGTAATTAATGAAAAACAAATCATTCCATCACCACATAAAATCTTACCATAAAACAATGTATCAATAAAGGACCTCCTAAATAAACCAGAATAATTTATATATTCCTTTAATATTTCCTCGAATATAGTGTTCTTACTGAAGTTGAATCGAGAAACATACATGGATTATTTTCTAAAGTAGCTAAGAATATTAATCTTAAAATCCAAAAATACTTTACCGTGATTTAATCAGAATTGGTTTTCCCAATTATCTTATTTAATGGAAAACCACATTTAATACATCTTTATGAGAAAAGATAAAGTAATGCCAAACCAATTGATTGGAATGTAAAATGATTATTGAAAAGAGAAGTTTGAAACTAATATATTAGACACAACATATTCTTTATCGATTAATATTAAGAAACTATCCGATATAAAATTAAAACTAACTTCTAATGAGGAATAAATAAATTATTTGAAAAAATAAATATTTTCTCTTGTTTTTGTCCATATTGTCATCAAGAAAATCTTGTTTATTTACACACCAAATGATCTTACCAGTTTCATGAAAGTGACAACCTTCTTGGAGGATGTACTACTATGATTAAAAGTTGTATTTATTTCAGTAAAATAAGATTTTCTATTACACATTTAATCTATCAAAACGTTTCATTTTGAAGTTTTGGAATCAACAATGTTGGGTTCTTATTCATGAATCAATTTTGATCAAAATCACTATAACATCTAGCATACTAAAGTAGTCTCTCTCGATCAAAAGAGTTAACAGAGGATTTGAACTAACAATTTCAAAAGGAACATTGCCAATTAATATATCTCCAAAGACTAGATGAAATTTAAATATAATAAAAATGATTTTATATCGAGATGTGGGTAGATGTTTTAATCATCAAAAATTTGCTTCAAACAACTGAATATAGAAATTCCTTCCTTCTTGTATTCAGGACAAGCTCATGTTTTGGGATTATAACATTCAACGAGTCTAATTGGAAACTTATTGGAAAATCAAAATGTAATGATTTTTCTTAGAATTAAGGCCAATTTTATAGATGAAATGTAATATGGTCATACTGGAAAAGAATTTAATGTAAAAAAACAACTTCCAACTCAGAAATTCTAACAATATTCCCTGGATTGATAGTTGCTAAAACAATATTGTAGCTAAACAATGATACGGTTGATATGTAAACTCATCCAGAATACATATTTTCCTGCCAAGATTGTCCCTTGGACAAAAACCTTTATATTTGAAATTAAATCGAGAAACGTTAGTTCAGTACTACACTGGAATTACTTGGATGGACCCTAAGAATATTTTCTATCTGTTCAACTAGATCAGCCTCACCAAAGTGATCTTCTGGGATATAGTAAACTGGTGTAGGATCTGTCATCCAAGGCCTCTTTTTATAACCTTTATCAGACTTGTCAATAAATTTTTTGGCTATAGCCTAATTAATCCTCTACTTTCTTTTGTTAAAACAATCGTGTTATATCCTTACTTGCAAGGGAACATCAAGTAAAAGGGAAAAAAAGAAAAAAAATAGTTTTCTATTTCCAACATAAACTTTAATTTTAAAATTAGGGAGAACATTGTTGGAAGGGATTTTAGTGGTGTTATGGAGGGAGCCTACATAGCCCAAACGACTAGATTTTATCCCAAATCATATCCATGCCCCCCAAATTGAGAAAGGGAATCAACAATTGTATCCTCAGATGGAAAAGGGATATCGCGATGAGGACATATACGATCAAGAATATAAACTTGAGAATTGATAAGAAATCTATCTTCAAACACCAAGGTTGATGTTTAGAGACCAGGCAAAAGGCCATTTAAATAGGCCCATTTGGAAAAAGCAATGAACTTGTTCAATTAATTTTCGAAGCAGTAAACTTATTTATAGTATTTCTTTCATGTGGTTAGGTACAACACACACCCGTGGTGGCTTCCTTTATGCACCCACTCTCCTAAACTTGGAGGGAACTGGAATTTACTACCAACTTTCACATGATGAGCGCGGGGAGCATATTTTATGCCATTCAAAATCTAAGGGTTTCATGTCATGTTAGGGGTGCTTGATCTCAAGCTAACTCCTCAAGAAAACCCCAACGGAGGCATGATTGAGAAAAATTACGTGAAGTGATATCGATCCTAGGATAAAGAGAGATTGAACTAGGGTCCCCATCAATTTTGTTGCAATTGGGGACAGTGCTGAAGCTGGTCAGTGAGAGGTGGAGTTCATGTTAGGTCCCTATAATACCAGTGATTCCCCCATTACTATTGTCCTTGTAGCCCTTATTGTTATTGGTGTGCCTTATTGTCCCCATATTACTATTATTATGCCCCATATAAGCCCACTATTGTTATTTTTATGCCCTTATATTATTATTTCTATGTCGGCTCTGATTATATTGTGACCCCTTAGACTCCTATATATAGAAAGGAGGTTTTGGTCATTTGTATCTTCCAAGAATTGTTTATTTGTGTAATGTAAAGGAGGTTTCCCCCTTGAAGAAGTTGATTTCTAAGGCATTGATCTTTCTTTTCTATATTTTTGTGAGCTAGTTTCATAACATTTGGTATCAGAGCTTTGGATTCTAGGGTTTCGCTGCTCCAAATAGGCATCCTGGAATTGTCAATATAAAATTTTTTTGCAACGTTTCAGAAGCTAAAAAACCCATTTGAGTTGAAACCGTTTTGAACCTCGGGTCCAAATTTTAGAGATTTTCTCACTATATTTTCAGAGATACGATCTAAGGAAGTTAGGGTGTTTGCAAACTCCTAAATTACGTTCCAAACAAGTGATCTTTGGACAATCGTCATAACTTTCTCTCTGTGCATCAGATTGAAATTTCATAAGAAGTTACAGAAAGAGGATGGACTATATTTTTTTTTTTATCTTTGTGAGGTTTGAAGGTCAAAATAATGACAAGTGGCATGTCATACAAGTTCTCTCTACTGAAAATTTATATAGTCAAGTAATCTTAGGAGATTTGGCAAAACACTTTCTTGGAAAATCCAACTTTTATCAGACTGGTAGCATTGGAAAGAGGATTCAAAGGACTACCGCAAGAAGAAATTTCATACCTTGGAGATTTGCAATTATAGAGATAGAACAGATTCAATATAAAGCTTCTACAAAGCAAAAACATGTGTGTAATCTTTTTAAAATTTTGCATAAATTTGGGTTGAAAAATTAGTTTGAAGTTCAAAGGGCATAGTGAAGCATAATTATCATTAATTGATGCCCCGAAGAATGAAAATGGAAACACAAAGTAAGCAACCTAAAATCTCTAGCATGAATCATCAAGAAGAGGAATAAATGCAACATGATATATAGAAATTATGAGACCAAGTGCAACAAATTTCACTCCAACAAAAGGTAACAGAAGCTAAGATTAATGGTTTAAAGAAAGGCGTGGAAGCTAATATGAATGGTGTGCAAGTTAAGATGGATGGCGTGGAAGCTACGATGGATGGCATGGAAGCTAAGATGAATGACATGGATGCTAAGATGGATGGTATAAAAGAAAAACTGAAAGGCAACGTGGAAGATATGAAGATAGATTTGAATAAGTTGCTACAAGAAATGCTTACTAATGGTGGAAGGGTAGTAAAATAAACTCATGATGAGAAAAAAATAAATGTTAATCATGATTTCATAGACTCTAACAGTGGATTGAAGACCCACCATGTTCCAAATATTGATATGAGGAAGTTCGATGGCAAGGATCCCGCAACATGGATACTACAGATGGAGCAATTCTTCAATCTCCATAATGTGAAAAAACACACAAAAGGTACACATTGCAACTTTATATTTGGAACCAAATCAGTTTATATGGTATCAATGGCTTTGCTCTCATAAACAAATTATCACTTGGGAAATTTTTACGAAAGAAATTATAGCACATTATGAGGCTACAAAAAGAAACACTTTTTTAGCCAATTGATAAACCTCAAACAAAAGGGTTCAATGATGGAGCACATTGAGGACTTCCAAAAATTGAATATAAGGGTAAAATATATTCCATAGGAGCATAGGATTGATCTGTTCATACGGGCTTTATAGGATAACATCCAACATGAGGTTCACCTTTGGGAACCTGACTCATTGGAGAAGACATTTAGGTTGGAAAAAAATGGAAAGAAAAATTATGGCAACAAGGAAGCCTACCACTCACAACTGTAAGAACGGAATTGTTGTTTTCCCTAGCCTTCCACAACCTACAAGGTTGACACCCCAATAATTGTAAGAAAAAAGAGAAAAAGGTATTTGTTACAGTTGTGATAACAAATACACTAAAGGTCATAAGTGTGCTAATAATAAATTATTTTACATAGATTGTGAAGAGGAGGAAGAAAAGGAACAAGAAATGTCAAAAGAAGAGGATATACACCATGAACAAACCCTAGAGAAAGAAGAAATGAATCTGACCATATCTTGTAATGCATTGGAGGGAATTACCACTCCTCAAACTATCAAGATAGAAGGACATATCAAGAACAAAAATGTAATAATGTTGATTGATTTGGGAAGTACCCATAATTTTATACATTGTAATATAGCAAAGGAATTGAATTTCTTCCTATATCCAACACTGGAGTGTCAAGTGATGGTTGTAAGTGGAGGAACCATAAATTTCTCTGGAAAGTGCCATAATATGAAGCTATCCATGGGAGAATATGTATTGAATAGTCCAATGCTTCCATTGCAATGGGTGGTGCTAATGTTGTACTAGGAGTCCAATGGCTACAATCCTTGGGTACAATAGATTTTAATTTTCAAGGACTCTTCATGAAATTTTCTTTGGAAGGAAAGGAAGTTGAATTAAGAGGTATCGCAGGGAAACTAGGAAAGATAATCATCTCTAATGGAATTACAAAGCTTCTAAAGAAAGAACAACAAGGTGTAATTGCACAATTATGTTCACTAGAGGTTCCTGCATTGAAATCATCTATTTCTCTAGATCTCTAAAAAGTCTTGGAAAACCATTCCATGGTATTTGAGACTCCCAAATGTATCACACCTATTCGTGATCATGATCATGCTATTCATTTGGTTCCAGGAAGTGTTCCTCCAAACATCAAGCCTTACAGATATCCCTATGCCCAAAAGAGTGCAATTAAATGTATGGTTGTAGAAATGCTAGAGGTTGGTATAATTCAACCTAGTCAAAGTTCTTTCTCTACTCCAGTAGTATTGGTGCACAAGAAGGATGGATCATGGTGCATGTGTCTGGATTATAGGGAGCTCAATAAGCTCACTATCAAAGATAAATTTCTCATTCCTATCATTGATGAACTATAGGATGAATTACATGGATCAATTTACTTCACCAAGTTGGATCTTCATTCAGGATATCATCAAATCAGAATGAAGATTGAAGACATTCCAAAAACAACATTTAGGACTCATGAGGGTCATTATGAACTTTTGGTCATGCCTTTTTGCCTTACCAATGCACCTTCTACATTTCAAGGTTTGCTGAATTCCATTTTCAAACCCTTCCTTAGAAAATTTTGTTAGTATTTTTTGATGATATACTAATCTATAGCAAGTCTTGGAAGGATCATGTTCAACATGTTGAGAGGGTGCTCAAATTATTGGAGGAGAAACAATTATATGTAAAAAGCTCTAAATGTTTCTTTTGAGTACAAGAGGTGGAATATCTGGGTCATATTGTATCTCATGAAGGTGTTAAGGTAGACCTGGCAAAATTAAAGCCATTAAGGAATGGAAAATCCCCACATCCATAAAGCATTTGCAAGGATTTCTCGGGTTGACATGGTATTATTGCAATTTTGTTAATAATTATGGGAGAATAACAACACCTCTAACAACATTCTTGAAGAAAGATGCCTTTTGATGGACTCCAGAAGCAATGAAGGCATTTGAACATCTTAAAGAGGCAATGTGCCCAACACCAGTCTTAGCTATGTCAGAATTCACAAAAACATTTATTGTGGAATGTGATGCCTCAGAAAATGGAATTAATGTTGTTTTAATGCAAGAATAAAGACCCATTTCTTTCGAAAGTCATCCAATCAAAGGAAAGTATTTACACAAAGCTATTTATGAGAAGGAAATGTTGGTAATACTACATGCACTTAAGAAATGGCAACCCTACGTAATGGGAAGAGACTGCAAGGTAAAAAAGGATCACGATAGTCTTAAATCATTTTTAGAACAAATATTATCTTCAGAAGAGCAGCAAAAATGGGTCACAAAGATGTTGGATTATGACTTTGAAATCACATACAAAAAAGGAAAGCAAAATGTTGTGGCAGATGCAGTCTCAAGAAAGGATGAGGATGTGGATGCATTGCTTTGTGCCATTTCTATTATCCAACCAGATTGGATAAATGAAGCAAGGGATGAATGGAAGAATGAAGAAGAAGTGTGGGAAGTCATTCAAAAGTTACAACAATATCCCAGTACATCTGATACATTTAGCTGGAAAAATGATTCGTTATGGTACAAAGACCGCTTATACCTATGTCAGAATTCCCAACTCAAACAAAAGATTCTTATGGTATTGCACACCTCTCCCTTGGGAGGGCACTCGAGATTTTTAAAAACTTACCATAGGGTTAAGAAATATTTTTTTTGGGATGGCCTTAAATCTGATATTGAAATTTTTTTGGCACAATGTTTGGTTTTCCAACAAAATAAAGTTGAAACAATTAAGACCCCGGGTCTATTACAACCTTTATCCATTCCAAGTCAACGTTGGGAGGAGGTTTCAATGGATTTTATCACAGGTTTACCCAAGTCCGAGGGAAATTCATCATGGTGGTAGTTGATAGACTTACCAAGTATGCACACTTTTGTGCATTATCTCATCCTTATAAAGCCAATACAGTTTCTACTACATTTATGGAAACAATTCAAAAGCTACATGGAAACCCAAAGATTATTCTAAGCGACAGAGATCCCATTTTCACAGGAAATTTTTAGACATAATTATTTTCTTGTCTTGGTAGTCAGTTAGCTCACAGCTCATCTTATCATCCTTAATCTGATGGGCAAACTGAGATAGTAAACAAATGTTTGGAAGGATATCTTCGTTGCTTTGTATCTGATAAATAGACACAATGGGTCGAATGGTTTCCTTTGGTTGAATGGTGGTATAACACTTCCCTCCATACTGTAGCAAAAATGACCCCATTTATGGCTCTTTATGGATATCACCCACTATCCATCACATCATATTTAAGAGAAAATTCTAAGGTTCAAGTAGTGGAAGACCACATCGAGCATCAACAACAAGTTCTCCGACTCTTAAAGGATAACCTAACTTTGGCACAAAATAGAATGAAACAATAAGCAAATCAACATCACAGCGAAAGAAGTTTTAATATAGTTGACTGGGTATTTCTACGGCTACAACCATATAAACAAATGTCCCTCAAGCAAGCTAAGAAGGATAATAAATTATCACCAAAGTATTATGATCCGTATAAGGTGTTGCAAAAGATTGGTACTATGGCATACAAATTGGAGCTTCCTGCAGCTTCCTGAGTGCACCCAGTTTTCCATGTTTCATGCTTAAAGAAGGTTATTGGTGACAAGATCCTAGTTCAAACAATATTACCAGAACCTGACGAGGAAGGAAAAATCACATTGGAACCTGAAGCAGTCATAGAAACAAGAATTCGACATCTATGAAATCGATCAATTTCGGAGTATCTTGTCAAGTGGAAGAACTTACCAACTAAAGATTCCACATGGGAGGATAAGAATTTTATACAGAAGCATCCAGAACTACTCAAGTGTTGAGGACAACACTTTTCTGAAGGGGAGGGGCATGTTAGATCCCAATAATATGAGTGATTCCCCCATTACTATTGCCATTGTAGCTCGTATTGTTATTGTTGTACCCTATTTTCCCCATATTGTTATTATTGTGCCCCATAGAAGCCCACTATTGTTATTTTTGTGCCCTTATTTTATTATTTTTCTATTGGCTTTGATTATATTGTGACCCCTTATACTTCTATATATAGAAAGGAGGTTTTGGTCATTTGTATCATCCAGGAATTGTTTATTTATGTAATGTAAAGGAGGTTTCCCCCTCGAAGAGGTTGATTTCTAAGGCATTGATCTTTTGTGTCTATCTTTTTGTGAGTTGGTTTCATAATAGTTCATCAATCCCACTACCAAATTGAAACAGGGAGTCATCATCCTTATTCAATAACCTGTAGCAGAAATTTGGCATGCAATTTTTCAATTCGAAATCCCAGGTGCGAAGGTATTTGAAATCCTTGGTGTGGAAGTAGAATTGAATGCACTTAAGTTCACATCTTAATTGGCTTGTGAGGGTCACAATTATCTGACGTGCGAGAAATCAGGAGGGTTGTGGAATTGCCAGAAGATTGAAAGCATTAACATAACATGAAATGGAGATGAATGGGCCTTGTTGGCCACGTCAACTAGCTTGGGCAACTATAAATTGAGATAAGTTCGACGCTCTGTTTCTATGTGAGTATATTTGGGTATTCTATTTTATAATTTATGATATTATTGTATATTTTTTACTTGCTACGTTTTTTCATTCTTTGTTTCTATGTCTCCTATTGGGCGCGAGGAGATGCTCCTTATGCTGGCATGGGCGAGTAGTTATGATGATTTTTTGTAATGGGGATTATATGAGGGCTTCTAAGTGTGGTCTATATCTATAGATGTTCTTGTGCGGTAAAGAGAAACACTCTGCCAAGGGAGATGTGTGGAAAAACATATAGTATTTGAGTAAATAATGTTGTTATTTTTTTCTAAATAAAATAAAAAATAAAAAATTATTTCCATATATACTTATGGTATTAAATTAAACTTCATTCCATATATACTTCTGGTATTAAATTTATAATTTTAATGGCTCATTTTGCTTTTATAACTACTTACATTTGTTTTTTTAGTTGAGTGTAAACTACACAGACTGTGAGCCATAGAATTCTTAAAGTTTTTAAACAAACAATGAGTCAAAGAGTTGTTAAATTTTTTAAACAATTAAACTCTGGTTGCATTTTAATATTTTATGGATGTTTTTTTCTCAACTAGGGAGAAGATGTTGAAAATCTTATATTATACCATTTAAGGAATTTGTTTAAAAAAGATATTATTATTTTTTCAACTGTTATCATTAATGCCTTATGTTAAAATTGAATTTTTCTTAAATGTTTATTATTATATTATTATTATTATTATTATTTTATGTTAATTTTAAATTTCAATAAATATCTTCAACTTAATTTTTTTAAATCTATTTAAATTAAATAATATTTTAATAAAATGATTTTAATTAATAATCACTTTTAAATATTAAATGATATAAATGGGCACAATAAACACCAGGAATTGGGTCTTCCATTTCCCTAATATGCCCTTCTTGTTGTTGGTGATTATGGGATTCATTCAATTGGTTCAACTAACGTTTGGTCAATTAGTTATCCATCTAGATTTGCAACTTGGTCCCAACCTGGTGGTGGATATGCGGTTAGGTAGGGATTTATGCATTGTCTGTCTGGTTTACTAATCAAATTTATGCCCAACCCAAAAGTGTCTGGCTTCCCTTGTAAAACACTTCATGATCCACTTACCATTCGGTTTCCTCATAAAGTGCTCCATGATGCAATTAGTCAAATGCTCCATATAATTCTTGAGTCTTAGCCTCTAGACTAGGTAGCTCGATATAAAGTTTCCTGAATCATACCTTTTCAAGTTAACAAATTAATTTGTTTCTTTCTGAATGACAGTGGTAATGTGGAGGGCATGGAGATATGAGGTGTTTCTGAACAACAAATTAATATGTTTCTTCTTAATGACAATGGTTATTTGGAGAGCATGGAGACATGAGGTGTTTCTGAGCTTCAAAGGCTTAAATATCAGGAAAGGCTTTGTAGATCATTTCTACAGATCCCTCACAACTACCAAAGAAATCTATGCTCAATGATTCCCATCAACTAAGAGAATGGGAGGGTATGAATATGACCATAAACCACACCATTGAATGTAATATTTGCTCCCCAGACTACAGATCCTCAGTATAGTGCCTCAACTAAGTGTCCTAGGTGCATGAGAGGGCCATCACGTTGTTTTACGAAGTGGCTACTATTTTATCTACAAGCCCATTTTCTAAGGCATTCCAACACCACAATATATTGAAGGATGGAAAGGTGATCTATGTCTAATCCATAGGCTGGACATTGGCTAGACAATGGAAAACAAAGGGATTAGCAGGAAAAAAACTATCCCAAGAAAATAACTCACTCCTATCCATGAACATTCAAGAGAATCTAACAATCTAATTAAGTAATTCCATGAACACACACATATATATAATGTTCAAATTCATTCATAAAAATATAAAATCTAATCAATCAAAGCTCAATGGTTTTAGCTAGTAATTTCACAAAAGGTGTAAGACTAACACATATGTAATATTGATATGTAATAGTATTAGCAATTGGCATTGCATCTAAGGTTATTAAATGACAAAAACTGATCACGAGGTCAATAATTGGATCATTACAAATATGTAAGGACAATAAACAATTCATTAGCATAATACTTAATACTTAATACCTAAGTTAAAAGAAAATATATTCCCATTCATAAGATTTATATAATATGTCACTAACCCATTGTGTTGTACAATATCCTATACCACTATAAGTAAATATGACTTAAAATTTAATTTAGATACTCGTGATATTCTCTTCCTACTGCTCTATTGAAAGTATCTTATTATTTTGGTCTTCGGCACTCAAAACTTTAGAGTCATCGATTTTTATTTCTATGGGTTAACCTCATCTATTCATATTATGATGGGATTTTACAACGTCGTTTGGCTATTACAAGGCTATTCTTAGGATTCATTATAGTTGAAACTTCTTCAAAGTGCCTCTTTTCCAATGCATGTTATTATCATTCCAATACATGTTATTTTCATTCTATTTTCAATATTTCGAGTTCTGAAGGTATTTTTAATATTTTGTGTTGTGAAGAAATTTACAGTCAACCCGTTAAGCATCATAAGTTGGATGTCATCTAAATTTGATTATATTCCATGTATTATGTTGGGTTGTAGTTTCTTTAGATTAAGTTGTAATTCAAGGAAAATAAAATTTATTTCTCATACAGAGCAATTACTTGATCTTGATATAGATCATTCAGCTCTCTAAAGACTGAGACTGTCATAATCATCGAGATCACACTCTCGAGAATCTAACTATTTTGGGGTTTATAGATAACTCAAGGTTGAATAATCTGGATCTCAATAAATAGGTGGCTAGAAGTATTCTATTTGTAACCTAGGTCTTTCTCGATTTGTAATTATTGTATCCTAGTTATGTTGTTACCTTGACTTCTAGGTCTTGCTCTGGGTCTTGTTCAAACACTGTAATTGGGTAACCTATGCCTATCTCTCTAGTCATTGAAAGGCCAAGTAATTGAAGGATCTCTCGCTACTACTCCAACGAAGGATATACTGCTATATTACATAGGTATGTTTCCGTAGAATATCATGAAAACAGTAGAGGAAGGATCTCCAATAGAATGCCAATCTCCCTACTAAAGTCTGCTAATGGAACCTATTCCCAACCTATTACAAGATTATTACATAAACAACACATAACCATTCCATAGTTGATTACCGGTTTAAGGAAAGAATAGATAAGCGCTCCATCCCTAGTTGGAAGGTAAGGATCGCCCATAATTCCCATTGTGGAATAAATGAAAGGAATACCTATATTTAAGGGCATAGATAGGCCAGGGTTTGACTTGTTTAAACCCTAGTAAATAAATAGGCCAGGTCATTTATAGAGTAAATATGGTTTCCTATTTCTAAAACAAATGACTAAACCTCTACAGAGCTTTACCCTTGCCTATAAGAAGAATAGGACAATCAACAAATAATACTAACCTTACTTCTTAGCCATCTTTCTGTTGTTTTTGAAACTCTAGAAACTGTTGGTTGTAAAGGCACTAGAAATTCCTTTTTTTCTGCTGCAAAAGAACTAGAAACCCTACTCTAGCTCCTGTATATGAAATTCCAACTCATTAGAAAAGAAAACAGAAAAAAGGCACAGAAATGAATTTAAAAATAACTGAAGAAAATATTGACATAGATACAAACTCACTTTGAAAGAACTATTTGTTGATCAAGTCGACCCTTCAACCACCAGTGCATATTCTCCTTAGCCACAAATTTCTCTTTCATTTGACACAAATACACAAACACATAACATAAACATTTTCATGCACACGACACATTTCCACAACTCAACATATTGCAATCATACAAAAACACTACGTAGTACATTCATGCATACAACAATACATTTATGGAGCACTCCATAAGACAAACAAATTTACATCAAAGTGCTCGAGAGAGAAAGAAAGAGCTAACACAGTCCATGCTTAACCTATTGAGTGAATACAGAAACCTAATTTGTCAAGTTACTCAAAATTCCATGTGGAATGAATTAAATAGACAAACAAATTAAAGGAGTAGAAAATTAGCTCAATCACCTATTGTCTTTCCCTCTCATTTGAAATTCCTCCTCCTATGCAGAACCTCCTCAATCGCCAATTACTACCATTCTTCATTCATCAAGTGCAACTATATAATCACTCAAGAATTCATGAAAAGGAAGGTTGGGTTTGGTTTTAAGATTTTTTTTACCTTTGTGTTCAAATTCTTAAACAAATCTTTTAACCACCATTTCTTAAACTAATATTTTAATTACCATTTAAAATGAGCTCTCGTGTTCTTTCATGTTTTTAAATGATATTTTTGAAAACTACCCTTTCATGTGTTTTCAAAAAATAAAATAAAAATTAAAAAATGAAAAGCAATCATTATTGGATTCTCTTACATTAATTGCTCGTGCTCTTATTTTCCAATCCTAATACGTGAACGTGTTCACTTCAACATCATACGTCGAAATCAATTACTGACTTCCGATAAAGTCAAACACCCTCTTTGCTAAAAACAATCCATGATTTTATTATTATTGATAATGTTAGGTCACACATTCAAATCCCAAGTACGGAGTCTGGAGCTATGTGAATTGAAATTTTTTTTCCGTTACACAAATCTAAGGAATTGTTTTGCCAAATACTATGTCAGTTGTTAAGAGAGGATTTTTTTTAATTTAATTCAAAATTTAAATTTTATCATTTTAAATTAATATGTTAAGTATTTTTTAAAATGTTATCACATTCATAGATATATAAGGCAGTGATATAGTTACTAGTTTCTCTTAAATTTCATGTTTGGTTTTTTATTACATATTTATGATATTTCATAAGCCTTGCCATTACTTTGGGTTACTAAGGGTCCATATCGCACTAACCAAATATGAGTTAGAAGATGATATATCTAATTCCAAATAAACGAATTTATACTTCCACTTTTGGCACGCACTATAGAAGTCAGCGTAACGAAGGCTACCAGGTTATTAACCATTTCATTTCATTACAAAAAGGACAGTTGGCTCATGGGCCCTTCACATGTGGTATTTATTTCATATATAATTTAAAAACGACTTTTTTCAAATAATTTCTAATTTTCTATAATCGATTTTTTTAAAAATTGAATATTTAAAAATAAAGAATCTAGAATGTTAATATATAATATTTTTATTTAATGCAATGTTGTGTATTAATTTATTTATAATAAATATAAATTTATAAAGTATTCAATTAGATATGTAATAAATTTAAATTTATAACCTATTCAATTAGATATTTGATAAATATAAATCTATAACATATTCAATTAAATAAATTTACAATAATATGTTAAATATAAACCTATAACATGAATTTAAAGGTAGGAGGTAGTCATCCCTCCTTCCGGAATGCTCTTGTTAGTAGGCCTTTTCAAGGGAAAGGAAAATTTGGTACAAAAGGAGGATCCTCAGGTCAATGTATCCCTAAGGCCCCTCAAAACCCTAAATTTATCATTCCTACAAGATGTCTAGAACATAATAGGAAACACATAAGATATCATGCTTTTATATGTAAGTTTATAGGAATTTATTCGACGGAGAAGGAATTAGAATGTTGGATATAACAAAATTGGCAATGAAAGGGAGAGAAAGATTTGAGACTGGGACCGAAAGGTTTCTTCATAGTCATCTTTTATAACCTTGAAGATAAAGCTAGGATCTTTGAAGGGGGGCCATACTTCCTTAACAATGTGGGTCTCTACATTAGGTAATGAGAAGCTTGTTTCAACCTGGATAAGGAGGAATTCACAAAAGCGCTGATATGGGTAAGATTGTACTATTTACCAGTAGATTTCTAGATATTTTAAATTATAGAAGGTATAGGGGAAGAACTAGGATGTTTTTTTTAAGGTCTCAAAGGCAAAAACAAGAGGGAAAAACATGTCATATGCTAGCTTATATGTATATATGAATATATCAAAACCATTACCAAATACTATAGAGTTGGACTATAGAGGAGAGATCTAGAAACAACCTCTGGATTATATGCACTTTCCATTTATATGTAGGCTCTATCATGAGAATGGCCACATGATAAGAGAATGCCCATTGAGAAGGAAGGGATAAGGTTTTGGAGGTCAGATAGAAAATGATGGTTTCACCAAGGTCACTACACGTAGGTGTGATCATAGGAACTGAATCTCCTATAACACAGAGGGGCTAGAGGAGAATAATTCCTTTTCCACACTAGAGGTTGTGGAATAAGACTCCTAGAACATAAAATCCATCCATTTGGATATTATTCCTGCAAAACAAAATCTGGAAAAAAAACATGTTAAAATGTAAGTTGGAAGAGGAGGAAGACATAAAAGGTATTTTTGAATTTTATGCACTACCAAGTTTTGAGGAAGTAGCTACTTTGGTGAAGCAAAAGTCGTCATACCTCTCAGATGAAGAGAGGGTATTAGTCACGCTAGTGAATGATTAGGTACAATAATATCTTGGGGGCTTGTCCAAAGTGGAAAGAGAAATCTATGCAAATACTTATCTCAGGTGGAAAACAAAGCAAAGAAACTCAATAGTGGACCCAATAAATCAATCGTTCCAAGGTTTTAAGGACAAGGGGAAATAAATTATACTATAGAACCTAAGAAGAAGACAAATAAATCGAAGAAGGAAGTGAGACATAACACTGGAGTGAACTGGGGTAATACAGATCAAGCAATAGCTGTGACAAAGAAGTCATTACCTTTTCCCAACTCATCATCGTGAGAATTATTTCATGGAAGTGAATTGGGCTCAATAATAAAGGAAAAAAATAATATCTTAGGGAAATAATAAAAAATTAAAACCCAATAGTTGTTATATTACAAGAAACAAAATGAATAGGCGAGAAAATGAATCAAATAGAAGGCACTTGTCAGAAAGGATGTGAGTCATGTCTCTCCATGCTAGGGTTAGCGTGTTGGGTTGTGTTATATTCTTTCCACGACCATCCCATGTAGTTAACTGGGGGTGAGAGGGGGGGCGGAGCCCCCCCTTCGTTTTGCCTATTGCGTACCGGGGGGGTCAGAAGGGGTTTGAGGGGTGTAGGTAAACCCCCTCTATGGGGTCCGAGGTGCATGTAATAAATTGTTTTTGGACTCTATATTAGGTTCGGTGGAGCTACCTATGGTTTTGTGCATGTTTTTCGCACATGGTTTTGAACTCGATGGTTTTGGGTCCATGGTTTTGGACGCGATGGTTTTCGGTCCATGGTATTGGATGCTTTGGCATGTATAAATATGTATTGTAACATTGAAAGGAACATAATGAAAAATCAAGCTGGTAGTCCCAATTTTGGGATCCAAGGGAAAATCTCTGTGTATATGTGTTTTATGTGTTATGCTCTCACATTGTTTATTTTCTATGTTTTAGAATTCATATGCAGGTAATTTTTGTACAGGGTTAAAACCTACATAGTGTAGGAGGCTTAGTTGTTTGTTGAAACCCACATGAAGTGGTCTTCCAAGACTGGATGGATTCTGATCAAATTCTTACGCATAGATTTAGGTATGTTATAACAAAATATTTCATTTTTTTATCGACGGTTTACAACCCTCCAGGTATGAGGGACACAAAGGTTTTTTCTAGAGAAACTATAGAAGATGAAATAAATGATAGGAAATTCATTATGGTTGTTTGGAGGAGAATTTAATATCATAAGATTGTTATAGGTGAAAAAAGGAGGCATTCGTAGGAGAGACCAAGCATTAGCTAATTTTGAATATATCATAGATAACTTGCACCTTGTAGACAATCCAACCAAAAATGGGATGTTTACCTGGAATAACCATTTACCAATTAGATAACCTGCAATTGGAGCATTTTTTTTAATTAGAGGAATTTTTACAGAGGGATATATTTATCGAAGCTTCAATTTTTTTGTGCATGGGATCAAATCACTAACTCATTTAATTAAAGATTGATCCAAAAGAAGCCCTACTAAATAACCCTTTCTATTTTGAAATAATTTGGCTTTATTCCACTGGTTTTGTAGATTTGTTAGACAAATGGTGGAAGGAATTGAACATTAGAGGTACCAGAAAAAGGCACACATTCCAACTCAAACTAAAATCATTGACGAAAATGACTAAATTTTGGAATAAGAACGTCTTTGTGAATATATTTGAAGACAAGAGAAAATTGGAAATTAAAATGTTGAGCATCCAAAAAAGAATCATTCTACAAGGCAAAACCTCACAGTTGATAGCAAAAGTGGCAGAGGCCCTTGAAAATCTAGAGCACAGAAGGCAACAAGAAGAGACCCTTCGGAAGAAAATGTCTAGGATACAATGGTTGAAGGAGGGAGATCATAACTCAAAGTTCATCCATAATGCTATGATTCAACATCATCATAATAATATATTTTTTTCCCTCATTGGCAAGGATGGAGATAGAAAACTACAACCCCAAGATATAGAAAGTGTACTGGTGCATTATTTTATTGATCTCTTGACAGAGGACAATTCAAGAAGACAGTAAGATATAAATACAAGGATTCAATACATACAAAGACTGATTAATCATGAGAAAATTATTGCATTAATGAGACAAATATCCATGTATAATGTTGAAATATGAACATTCCTAAGAACAAGGAGCCTGGACTGGATGGATTCACGATAGACTTCTTCCAAGAATGTTGGGGGTTTTTAGGCAAGGAAATTCTTGAAGTAGTTGCTAAATAAATATTGTCACGATCATTTCATCCAAAACTCAATGCTACATTCCTAGCATTATTCCCAAAAACACGTGACTCAGAAAGCCTTGAGGGTTTCAGAACAATTTCTCTATGCAATGTTATTTATAAAACCATTTCTATAGTAATAGCTAATAGATTAAAACTACTCCTTCCATTATTAGTATACATGTCTCAAACTAGTTTGTAGAAGGGCATCAGATTAAGGATGGTGTTATTGTGGTGAAAGAAATTATCCATTCTTTGAGGTCATAAAAATTCTCATGTATGATTATTAAACTGAATCTATCGCAGGCCTATGATAGAATTAGTTGGACATTCTTATTTTAGGTTCTCTGAGCTTATGGTTTCTTTGAACAATGGATAAAGTGGGTGGCATCCCTTATCTCATCTATATTTTTCTCTAATTTGATTAATGGCTCACCCTAAGACTATTCATCCTTATAGAGGGCTCAGGTAAGGTGAAACTCTATCATCATTCCTATTTATTTTAGTTATAGAAGGACATGGTAGAATGTTTCAAAAAGATGATGAATCAGGATAAATCTATGGTCTCCATGTGTATGGGGCATATCTTCCGATCTCTTATCAACAATTTGTTGATGACATTATATTATTTGGTTTACCAACTTGGATAGAGGTGAAAATAATGGGTAGGATTGTTGGCTTGTTGGGGCCTAACCCAAGTTCAAAAGTGATTTAGCCAAACAAATCCCGAAACTACCAGCCCTTTCAGCAATAATCCGCAGTGCGCGGACTGAGGTCTCACCCGAGGTAGTATGGGAGGGTGCTGGAACTAGGCTTCCGCACCCTAGGGATGTCTTGATGAAGTTTGGGAAGTTTGCGAACCGATCCTACGCGCTTGCGCTACTTCGCGCAGCTGTCTGACCTTCACGTAGCTCTGTGAAGAGGCATTGTCTAGATCTTTTATCCTTACTGTGTTATTATTATAGATCTTAACTTAATTTTGTGGGCCCAATATTCTCAACAGTCATTCAATATTCATAACAGGTGCATGTAATCATAAACTGTAGAGAGATGCATAAGAATATAACAGAAGCATAAGCACACAGATCTACAAGCAGATGCACAATATCTTAGAATCCACTTATCTTTTATTAAACCTTTGTTCAATTACAATCCCAACTCCACCCTGCGCACTCAGCTGCAGGGGTCTGCACAGATAGCTGCAGACTCTACCAGGCCTCTACACACACAGCTACAGATCCTTTTACTATTCCTACAACCCAAGACTCGAATTTATAGACTCAGATTGAATTCCTTATTCAAAACCCATATCACTTAAGACCAAGACTAAAAACTTCTACACTTAGAGCCTTGCTCTATTTATACATTCCCATGGTTTGCAGACCATGGGTAGGCCGACGCATTCTATTTTAAATTACATTATTTTAGGTCAAACAACCCTAGACTCTCACGCTCTGCGCCCACATTTTGTGGGGTCTTTACATTATATTGACCGAAACTTGGCTTTAAGCCCCAAAAACCTGATATGGGGGGATCCGCTGCCTAATAGGCCCCCAACACAATCATCATAACAAGTCCCGAGTCACTCGGCTGGTGTGGTGATCTTCGCTCGTAGTCCATCCAACAACTTTTGTGCTTCACTGACATCTGCCACACATTCCTCTGTTGTCCGCTATATCAATTGTGCGCGACCTTCTGATGCATCGTTGTCAGAGGCACCTTTTTGCCTTAGCTATGTATCTTGCATCTGGACCAGCTTCCCCTCGATCATGGCAGTGACCGTGAATGCTTCCTTGAACCAAGGTTGGATGTGTGCTTTAAGTCCTGCTTCTTTCTGGCATGTAGCGTCCACCTGTTCCTTCAGAGCCTGGGCCTCCCTCATCATGGCCAATTGCTGAGGAAGGGAAACCATCTACGCGGTCCCCCAGACATTGTCATAGGCCTGCTACAACTCCCGCACTTCTGCCTCTAACTGCTGTAGCATTGGGTCTTCCTGCAGTGAAGTGGGCATGAAGAGGGACTGATCCAATAATCCCGTGCAGTCTTGTATAATGTGCTCTATGACTTCCAACCCTGATTGAATGGCATGGTGGCATTGCTCTCTGACTTCCGGGGGTGTAGAGGGTTGTGCCTTCAGTCGCAGCTCCGCGATCTGCAATTTTAGCTCCAAATGAACCTTCGTGGCCTCCTCCTGGGTCTTGCAGACTCTAGCTGCTAGTTGGTGAATCTTTTTCGTGGTGGGGAGTGCCGCCGGCATGGCCAACTTCGATATGCTACTACAGGCCTCCTCCACAACCTATTCTAATCTCTAGTTTTGTGCGACCAGGTTGTCACGTTGCAGGCTGAGATGTTCTAAATTTAACTTCTTCTCGCTCAAGACTTGGAGGGCGCAACCCTCCCTGGTGTGAAGCTTAGTCATTACCCCATCCTACAACTGGTATAGGGTTTCTCTAGGAAGGGCGACCAAATTCAACCCCCAGCCCCTCATGTCACCTTTGACTTCTACTAATACTGCACCTTCTAGTAACAACAAAGTGTTCGTTGTGCGAGCACGTAACATCTGCTCAGCTTTGGATGCACCTTTTGTAAGGTGCAATGTCATCATTCCTGGGGGTCGCACCTGTAATGCCTACAACTGCACTCTAAGTACCCCCAACATAGTTGTTTGCTCCGTCATTAATTCTTTAAGAGCATCCTTAGTGTCATCACGCATTGGTTTGCCACTGTCAAGAAGGGCTCCCTCAAAGGTCTTCATTGCATTTGTCTTTTTCCGTGCGGTTGGCTTCTCTTGGATGCGTGGCCTCTTGAATTAGAACAATCTTGTTGTAGGGTTCATTTGTTCCTCTGTTTCAGCCTCCCCCTGTATGTCCCATTCCATGGACATTTCCCTGCCTTCCTCGGTCTCTTCGGTAGGTGTATTTATGGTTTGTGCCATCTATGCTGTCACTGCTACCTCAGTCACCTTCCGCTGCGTGGCTACTTCCTGTTCCTAGCACTTTCTCTCTGTTAGCTTCACAATGCGCAGCTTGGTTTCCTTCTTCCACTACTGTGCTGTGATATTCTCCAGTTCTGCCAAGTCTGGAGTGTGGCACTCTAGAGACCATGTCACCATTACATCGAACATTGCATCGTCTGTTTGCAAACTGTTATATATTTTCATGGATAAGCGCAGCTTGAGGTTGATCCATGCTCGAATGCTCACCTCCATGAACACCCAAAACACCTTGATCTCACGAACCCTCATCACTTCTTTTGTTGCCAGAGCAACGTGTATATCGCGGCTTCAGGTAGGTTCCTCCGGCAGGTCCCCTGCAACCAACAGGATGGATAAGAGAAACCACATGTAGTGGAAGGTCTTACCCTGCTCCTGGGCCTCCCTACAATTTGTCAAAAACTCATCCCAGATAAGTTGCGCCCAGTTGAACTAGACCCCCTCTACACTTCTCTGCCAACACAATTACAGATGTTAGTACCTTATCCACGTGGAATTTCCTCATGAGCTTTCCGGCCAGCAGTTTCGTGGCTACGCGCACCCCTTGGTCCTTGATGCTTGCTATTTCGTACCCTCACTTCCTCTTCTCTAGCTTATATTTGGCCTTCATATCTTCTGCAAGGGCCAAGTCGCTTCTCTTTCCTACTATGGCTGCAAGATTGTTTCCTCTGATGGGCAGCCAAGAAATCAGGTAAATTAAATTGGCCATGATGGGAATCAGCTCCTCCAACCAGAGATACCCATCATATACTAGACACAGTAGCTGCCGAATGAAAAAAATTGTGATGGGTAGGCGGTGGTAGTGGGGTATCCACTGCAGATGGAGTAACCCAACCTTCTCCACATCGCGTAGCCATTTCTGCTACAATAATTTCTCTGCGGCCAATAGTGGGAACTTCTCGCTGTCCATGAGGTCCCAGTATTCAAACTTTATATTAGGTACCCATCCCAGTGGCAGACCTTCAAACCTTATTTCATCTGGAAGAAGCGGGGTCTGGAGCGCACTCTTTGTGGCCTCCAGGTCCTTCGGTATCTTGGTTGTCCCTTTCCATGGGGGGATGTAGGGGGGTAACTTTATCGCCAAGGGTACTTGGGGAACATTCTTCGCCTCATCATCCTATGCTTCAATTTGGGCGATCAAGGCTTGCAACTCTTCCTCCTCCTCTATTTCAACGGCGACAACTTTGCCCTTCTCTGCCATTAACAATTTACTAAATCGTGGGTTCCGTGGTGATACCCGGACTAGCCCCATTGTCTACTTGTCTTTCTATGATCTCGGCATGCGTGGGGACTTTGGAACCTCTGGTGTAGTTGTCTCCTCTCCAGGTTCCTCCTGGGTCACACAAGACTCTAGGGTAACTTTCACGAATTGCACTCTGTTTCTCACAGCCATCATCATTTCTACACTGGAACCATTCGGTCGCATACTCACGGGTGGCAAGGTAGCTTGGTGCTGAATTCTCTGTACTGGCTCAAATCTTAAACAACCAAGTGTTTCCTTGAGGCTACCCCAAGGGATTTTATAGTAACTTTTGAATTTGAATTCGGCCATTCCCTCCACTTCTGACTCATTAATACCTTCTTGGTGGCAGATCATCCCAAATCTAGATGTTAATTCTTGTCTTAATGGCCCACCACCGACTCCTTTCTACCTTAAATTGGACCTCTTGTCATGAACAATGACATCAATGGTCACCTCCCAGCCTACCCTCCTAGCAGCGTAGCCCCTTATGTGTGACCGTGACCCCTGTCACATACTGGCCTTGCGCGGAACCTCATTCCCCCGCAGCTCTCCTACACACACATTTATAGTCCCGCGCACTCTTTCAACTACTTGGAGAACTGAGATTGTGCTTCCTATAGATAGTCAGGTGGTCGTACCCTCGGTGCGAGGCTTCATTTTTCCTGCTAGCACCTAGTTATCAACCTTTGTAGTCCTTTAACTACCTTATTATCGCATAGCAGTTTCATGCATGTATCTAAAAAGGTAGTAAGAATAGAAGGATCCATTCTTGGCTTTGGTTGATCCTTACTACCTAAAGTAGAAGCCTCTGCGAAGCTCTTCTTAGCTTCCATAAATGTCTCCTTTGAGCGTTCCAAGTCAAACTCAGGTTCCCTTGTAGGTGCCTTGCGAACCCATGTATCTTCCTCGGGTTGTTTCCCCTTATCTTCCCCTGTAGTCGCGCCACTTTGAAGCACCATATTCATGTTTGGGTCTTCTTTGCGCAGTTCAGACCTCATCATTTGAATATTCTGCGTTAGAGTAGGCTGAAGTACCCCTTTCTCGCACATATGTGCGATCAACGTAGGACAATCTACTGCTTCATGATCGAATTAACCGTAGTATGAATAAGATAGTATCGTCGGGTTGGTACAATCACGAGCCTAGTTCCCTGGTCCTCTGCAATTATAACAAATTAACTGTTCGTGGCCCCTTATTAGTCCCATTCCCCCTCGTCCTCGACCTCGGCCCTGAAATCCACTACGCACCATACCTGCAACTAGGTCAAGGCTCCACGTTTCTGTCTACATTATATAGGCTAGGGTATGATCCATCATTAACTCATATGTTCGACAAGTACGCTCGTCGTGGCCCACAAATCTACAAAAATTGCAAAACAGTTGATGGGGAGTCCGTGTATACTTCTGCAACAAATGAAAGTTGTCTGTCACGTGCTTTCCTCCTATCTGATAGATCGCGCACCATAGCGTGGGTACCACACTTGGCCCTGCTTGTGCCTCTGGTCTCAATGGCATTAGCTGCCCTCCTACCAAGTAGTTCACGAATACCGGACAATGATCTTTGTCATGTCCTTGGCCCTTGCAATTTATGCACCCACTTCCTCGCACGCCGCAAGCTGGGGTGCCCTATCCTACTTCAAGCTCTGCATTTCGAGGAAGAGATTCTAAAGCTGCACGTGGATCTATTGAAATCCCAATCCCGAATCCTATAACAGTGTTTCATTCAACCTCATTTCCATTTCCAACGCTTCTCCTTGGGTTGAAAGCTTTTGCTGTGACAATGTCGTCCTTAAGTGTGGTGTCAAAGATGCCATAAACCACGCGTGGTGTTGCACATCCGTTAGCGTCATATTAACCTCGCGGATCGTACTCTTTAGCCTCTGATTCAGATCCCAGGGGGTCTTGCCTAGAACATCGCGATCTCTTTAAATCTGATGATTAACTATGTCTCTGATTTCAGCCAGCTAAATTCTATGTTCAGTGCATTCTGGATCTCCGCTATTCCTGCATTTGGGTGATCATTCGAGTGCTTGATATACCAATTCAGTATGTGATATTGCAACATGCTCATCAATGTGGCCTTCTTAATGTTGTCATTTGTGACCCCTTGTGCTTCCTACACCGCTCTTACCACTAACCAGAACTAGTCTGGATCCTCATTCCCTACTCCTCTAAATACAAGTAGCTTGATCGCACTCGCCATGTTGAACTGTGGATTTGGTGGAGGCGGAGTGGGTGAAGATGGAGGTGAAGTAGGTGAGACGGGTGATGGCATAAGTGGAGGTGATAACTATGAAATGCACTATCTTATCAAACTGACCGCACTTCTCGGAGAAACTTGAGCACGCTCTCCCTTACTCTCTTGCAAAGGTGAAATTAGGGGATTGTTTTTCAATCCTTTGATACCTTTGTAGATCTTTCTACTCTGCATCATTCCAAACATTAATGTATTTTCATAACACTCTTTTCATATAACAGCATCTTAATCCAGGTATTTAGGGATTTAATGTACCTACCTCATGGTCCCTTGAGAAGATGTCATTCTGCTTCACTATAGCTCACGGTCGTGTCTACTGCGAACTTAGTGATAAACCACCCTATTATCCAATCAAGCCAATGGTCCATAGCTCGTGCAATCTTGTCTTTTGATGCCTCTAGTCTGCACACTAACTCCAGAGTCCACACTATCGGTCGATCAAGCTTGTACATTCTCTGGTTGTCGACTAACCTCATGATCCACTCATATAGTTCAGAAGAGAAGAACGCAAATAAGATCTCATGGATTTCCACATACGCGTAGCAATCCAGCCACCTCTTCTTAGATATTTGCAGATTTATGTCTGCCTGTGTCATGAACTTGTGAAGTTTCTTATCCAACCACTCTTCAATTTCCTTCTTCATGGGATTCCAATTTTCCAACATCAGACATCCCTTAGGCAGATCCCAGTCCCGACAATGGAATCATTTGTTGGCTTGTTGGGGCCTAACCCAGGTTCAGAAGTGATTTAGCCAAACAAATCCTAAAACTACCTGCCCTTTCGACAACAATCCGCAGTGCGCAGACTAAGGTCTCACCCGAGGTAGTATGGGAGGGTGTTGGAACTAGGTTTCCACACCCTAGGGAGGTCTTCATGAAGTCTGGGAAGTTTACGAACTGATCTTGCGTGCTTGCACTGCTCCACGCAGCTATCTGACCTTCGCATACCTCTGTGAAGAGGCATTGTCTAGATCACTTATCCTTACTATGTTATTATTATAGATCTTAACTTAATTTTCTGGGCCCAATATTCTCAACAATCATTCAACATTCATAACAAGTGCGCGCAATCATAAACTGTAGAGAGTTTCATAAGAATACAAAATAAGCATAAACACACATATCGACGAGCAGATGCACAATATCTCAGAATCCCAACTCCACCCTACGCACTCAGCTACAGGAGTCCGCAGACAACTATGGACTCTATTAGGCCTCCGCGCACATAGCTGTAGAGCCTCTTCCTATTCCTACAACCCAAGACTCAAACTTACAGACTCAGATCGAATTCCTTATTCAAAACCCATATTACTTAAGACCAAGACTAAAAAATTACTTCTACACTTAGATCCTCGCTCTATTTATACATTCTCATGGTCTGCGGACCATGGGTAGGACGACACATTCTATATTAAATTACATTATTTTAGGGCAAACAACCATAGACTCTCATGCTCTGCGCTCACATTTCACAGGGTCTTTACATTACATTTACCAAAACTCGGCTTTAAGCCCCACAAACCTGCTAGGGGACATCCGCTGCCCAACAAGGATTTTACATTTTTTTATGGAAGCCTTAGTAATTGTAGTGAACACTAACAAATCGAAGAAAAAAAATCTTCAATTGTCCAAATATGGTTCATCAGGTTAAGCCAAACCCTGGGTTTTAATAGAGGTCACCTTCCTTCAAAGTATTTAGGAATACCTCTTCTATTTTTATACAACAAGGTATCTACTTAGGAAGAACTTATAGAAATAACTCATCGTAAATTGAATAATTGGACTTTCAAGGAACTCAACTTTCCAAGTTGCCTAGTATTGATGACTGAAGTTTTAAAAGAATTATCAAATTACCAGTTATTGGTAATGCCGATTCCAAATAATTTGTGTTAGCAATTAATATTTCTTTGGAGCAATTTTTTATGGAGAGACTACTAAAATAGGTGTGTGGGCATTGATCGGTTGGAATAAACTGGTTGCATGAAAAAAGAATGGAGAACTGGGTCTTCGATACCCCTTCCTCATCAATAAATCTTATGCTATGAAGTTTCAGTGGCTATGGGTTCAGGGAGGTCCCCAATTTGAAAACAAATATGGTCTCACAAGTACTTTTCTATACATTCACAGTTCGAGATATTACAATTCGATGGAAGAATTAAAGGTTTAGGGGTATGGAATTGGGTTAAAGAAAGTGAGGATGTGGTGAAATGATTTTTATTCTGGGATATTAGAAGAGGAAGGACTACATTATTCTGGGAGGATTCATGGAAGTAGTATCCACTATTAGAGGAAAATGAGAAGCCACAACCTATTAAAGTATTAAAAAAAAGCCCAAGGAGCCTTTAAAGTGGCAGAATTCTAGAAAATTTATGATAAGGAGCATGGTTGGAGACAGTGGAAAATAGTAGGAGATTGGGAACACTCTAGGTATTCTCTCCCGTTGGAGGAATTCCATCGAATCCTTGATAGTAGAATGGTACGATTTTCTCCTAAACATGACATGATGCGGTGGGGGAGGCAACCCATTGGATAGTTCACTTTAAAAGAGGAATACTTTTTATTAGAATATTATCACTCACAACACCACACTAATTTTTGGAATAGAATGTGGAAAGATTATGGATGGTCCAAAATTTAAATTTTTTTTATGGATGGTATCTTGGGGGAATATGTTAACTTAGGACCATATGCGAAGGAAAGGCTTTGAGGGGCCATCAATGTGCATTTTATGTTCACAAGATGAGGAAACAATATATCATCTACTAATAACTTGTTCTTATGCCAAGAAAATATGTGCGTTTGTTAAGAAAATCTCCAGTTGTGATTTATCCAATTCACCAAACATAAAGTCATCGATATATGACTGGTTCTAGAAAAAATTAAACATACATTGATAATGAGATCATAGCATGTAGTTCTAGGATTTTCTCCATGGAATTTATGGAAGGAGAGAAATTTAAGAATTTTTGAAGGAAAACTTAGGTGTATGTCAATTTTACAAGATATTACACTTTAAGATATCATTGGAACAATGTTGGTGTTCCCTCCCAATTCTGAAGAAGTGCAAGTTGATGATTATGAGGCTCTTATCCTAAAGGGAATCAATATATTATATAAAACTATCACTACTTTTCCTTCCATGGCTCACAGTAGAGGAATCCCCTCCTCCAAAATCTTTCATTGAATTAAGCGTTGATGGTGCCTAAAAAGGAAACCTTGGAGATGTTGGTATTGGAGGGATTTTGAGGGATGAGAATTTGGATCCCAAGCATGCCTATGCTTTTTCCTATGGGGTGGAAACAAACAACCTTGTGGAATTTAGTGCATTGGAGAAAGATCTTCAAATAGTTGTAAGGAAGGGTTTAGGTTGATTCAGATACATAGTTATTCTCAGATAGTGATTTATTGTATAAGAAAGGTCCTACTAGGTCATCTGCTAGAGAAACTAATTCAAAGTTGGCACCTATAGACGGTGGTGAGCAATATCAAATACTTTTTGATTAATTTTGATTATGTTATTACTATCCACATGCGATGGGAAGGTAATAAGGTGCAATATTGTTTAGCTAATTGGGGAATCTTAGGTAGACACATTGCCTTGGACATGGCTTGGCTGGAATTGAAGCATAGGGAAAGCCTACAGGAAGTAAAGCACTAGGAAAAATAGGATATATACCTAGTTGAAGCCATTTTCCTCGATGGGGGTGATCTCATGACATCAGAGTATCAATATTAGAAAGAGGAATGGTGATCCATTTTGATAGGAGGTTTCCGGTGGGAGTAATTATTCTCATGTCAATAGCATTTTCGGTGATAGAGGTGACAACCCTCAGAGATAGATCTGGGCTATACACTTGGTTACGCATGGGTCACACATGGAATGTCTTGGGTTTTCATAATGGGAGCCACCAAATCAAGTCATTTTTGTATTAACTTCCAAGAGATTAGAGATTGGGGTTTTGTTTGCCTCAATGGTTTCATTAACTCATTTCATTTTGTCTACTTAGGAATGGATCGTCCCTCACATGACATATTGGATGTGGGAAGGAATTTCTCTAATAGTAGGATAAAGTTCATTAATGACCTCACTCTCAGGCAATGCCTTGGGATGATTGAGACATGGCGTGTAGTATACTTCGACTCCATCATGGGATTTTCAAAGTGTGTGGTTCATTCCTGGTACTAGATACATCATGTTCATATCTATTTATATAAGTTCCAACATGCTCACAGGGCGGCGGAAATGTGGTAGTTATGTGGTTTAAATATTTCATTCGTAGCAGTTCCCCTCTTTTTGGTGGTCCCCAATTGACTATGTTACAGTAACGGGAGGTCTGTATACACTGTTAATTTCTCAGGTCATTTTAGCAGGGTGGAATTTTGATTTTTTGAAGAGTTGGATAGTTCTACATCCCAATGTGTTTTGTCGTCGGGTCTTAAGTTCTACACCAGGTGGTAGTTTTTCACACATAGTGTGTCATTGTTATTTGTGTTAATTATTACATTACTCAAGGTTGGGTCCCTCCTTTGAACTAGTCATTGCACTTGCCTCGACGACATCATAGACCTTTGACCCAACCAGAATTTCCTTCCATTTCCCATTATTGATATGTGGATTCTGGTACTGAGTTACCTTCTCCATATGGTTCTAGAAACAAGTACAGTTCCACTTGTTCATTGTTAATTCAGACACCTTAAACCCTAATCATTATGGTTCTTAAGAGCTACAGTTTCCTATGCAATTGAAATGGATTGTCATCTTGGTTGGTAAGGGGTGTCAATTATTTAGTCATCACAATTAGTTAATTATCTGCATGATCATTTATAAGTGGATTACTTGTGTTATACTAGGGTTGTCACTCATTCCGATCATCATTTACAACTTGTTAGTTTCTGTTATTCTGGAGTCTTACTATCTTGTTTTCAGCCATAACTTGGTCATTCAGATAGCCTAGAGTGGTTGTATTATGGTTTGTTTACAGTTCTTATGTGGAAATGCCTTGTAGATAATAATTCCCTAGCTATAGGGGTGGTGTTGTGAGGGCATCTTATTCCAAACATCACCAACAATTTGGTTGGGAAGTTGTGGCACATGTTTTTGATTTGGCTCCTCTGGAGGTTAGAAAGGAGATTCTGCATTTAGAAGCCAAGGAGTTTGGGGATCATAGATATCATTGTGATTCAGAAATTGGTGGTAGCAGCCTCCAATGGGTTCCTGATCCGTGGAATTTTAGGAAGAGAAGACTACATTTCCTCCACTATATAATACTACATTGCAAATGGAAATGGTACTCAACATGGTAATTTGTGACAAAAAAAATGACAACTATATTCGTAAACTGCAACAAGAAACAAAGGAGAACAATGCCATTCACACAAAATACTAAACTTTCTTAGGAATATTTCATTTACTATTGAAACTATACAAACTGATGGTTGCAAAAGCAATAGAAACTCCTCATTTTCTACTGCAAAAGAATTGGAAACTCCTGTATATAAAATTCCAAATCACTCATCAGAAAAGGAAAAAGAAAAAATGGTCTGGAATGAATTTAAAAATAATTAAGGAAAAGATTTCGATGAGTACCAACTCACTATAAGCAAGCTCTTACTAGGTTATCTACCAAAGAAACTAATTCATAGTTGGCACGTACATAAGGTGGTGAGAAATTTCAAAGAATTGTTGATTAATTTCGATTATGTTATTCCCATGCACATGCGATGGGAAGGTAATAAGGTGGAATATTGTTTGGTTAACTGGGAAATATCAGGTAGACACGTTACCTTGAACGTGGCCTAGTTGGAAGTGAAACATAGGGAAAGCCTACAGGAAGTAAAGAACTAGGCATAATAGGATAAATACCTAGCTAAAGTCAGGGTCCTCAATGGGGGTGATATCACAACCTCGGAATATCGGTATCAGAAAGAGGAATGATGATCCCTCTTGATGGGAGGTTTTTTGCGAGAGTTATTATTTACATGGAAATAAATTATTTGGCAATGAAGGTGGAAATCCTCAGAGATATATATGGGCTATAAACTTGGTTACACATGGGTCACACGTGGCATATCCTGGGTTTTCATAATGGGAGCCACCAACTCAAGTAATTTTATTATTACTTCTAAGAGATTAGAGATTAGGGTTTTGTTTATCTCAATGGTTTCATTAAATCATTTCATCTTTTCTACTAAGGAATACATTGTCCCTTACACGATGTATTGGACGTGGGAAGAAATTGATCTGATAGTAGGAGAAAGCTCATTAATGACCTCACTCTCAAGCAACATCGCAGACCTTCGACATGACCAAAATTTCCTTTAATTTCCTAGCGTTGGTATGTGGAGTCAGGTACTGAGTTACCTTCTCCATCTAGTTTAAAAAAGACTACAGTTCCACTTGTACATTGTTAATTCAAACGTCTCAAACCTTGATCATTTTGGTCCTTATGAACTATAGTTTCCTAGGCAGTTGAAATGGATTGTGGTCCTGGTTGGTAAGGGGTGTCAAGTAGTTATTCATCGCAATTAGTTAATTATCTACATAACATTTGTAAGTGTATTTTTGTGTTATATTGGGATCATCACTCATCCTAGTCATCAATTATAAGTTGTTATTTTTTTTATTTTTTATTTTGGGGTCTTACTATCTTGTTGTCAGCCATAACTTGGTGATTGAGTTAGGATATTGTGGTTGTATTATGGTATTTTTGTAGCTCTTATGTGGAAATGCCTCATCGACGGGGACTCCCTAGCTATAGGGGTGGTGCTCCAGGGGCATCCTCTTCTAGACATCATTGAAACTTTGGTTGGGAATTTGTGGAAAACTTTTTTGGTTCAACTCCCCTGGAGGTTAGAAAGAAGACTCTGCATTTGGAAGCCAGGGCGTTTTGGGATCATAAATATCATTCTGATTCAGAAATTGGCGATAACAACGTTAAATGGGTTCCTGATCCAAGGAATTTTAGGAAGAGAAGACTACATTTCCTACACTCTATAAAACTACATTTCCATATGGAAATGCTACTCAACATGGTAATTTGTGACAAACAAGTTGAAAACTATATTGATAAACTGCAACAAGAAATAGAGATCAAGGCCATTCACACATAATACTAACCTTGCTTGTTAGGAATATTTCATTTACTATTGAAACTCTACAAACTAGTGGTTGTAAAAGAGTTGGAAGCTCCTCATTTTCTACTACAAGCATTGTAAACACTAATACAACTCTTGTATATAAAATTCCAACTCACTCATCAGAAAAGGAAATAGAAAAAAGGGTCAAGAATGAATTTTAAATAATTGAGGAAAAAATTTCCATGAGTACCAACTCACTCCAATGCACTCTGAGATAATTATTTGTTGATGAAGTTGGTCGTTCAACCACTAGTTCATATTCTCCTCAACTAGGACTTTCTCTCTCAATTAACACAAATCCATATAGACATAAAACAAGCATTTACACACTACATAGGATACAATGCACATTACAAGCATACGAAAACACTATGTAGGACACTGATGCATACAACACTATACAAAACATTTATGGAGTGCTCCAGAAGACATCTAACTTTACATCAAAGTGTTTGAGAGAGAAAGGACACCCATGCTTAACCTATAGATGGAATAGAGAAAAAAAAAATCAGGTTACATGAATGTATCTATAAAATGAATTAAACACACAGAAATTAAGGGAACATAAAATTACTCAATAGCCTACTACCTTTCCCTGGTTAACCAATTGAATAAACAAAGAAACCAATTTTTCTGTGGACTAAATTAAATAGATAGACAAAAAAATTAAAGGGAACAAAAAATTACACTCTCCATGAAAAATCTTCTTGATCGTCTACACTGTATTTTGGAACTGCGAAAAATTTGGTCACCTCCTCTTCATTCTTGAATTTCCTCCTCTCAATATCCATTCATCAAAATCATTGATTCCTCTCATTCTTCATTCATCAAGTGCGTAAATATATAATGACTAGGGAATTCATGAGCTTTATGCTTGCTTTTTTTGACCGTTTGTTACACGTAAAGTCACCCTAGGGTCTTGGGTTGAGAACCCCAGTAGAGCGGAGGGCTTACAGCATAAAGAGGCATGAAAACAGGTAGTCCTATACTTAAACTACTGAAGTGGGAAGACGAGGTATTACCCAGAGGTCCTATGTTTGAGGTCATTCCCGTAGGGTCCAAACTCTCTGCTTCTTCCAATACTTTAGAACCTGTAACTCATTCAAGCAAAGCATATACAACAATAGTAATAGAAATCATGTTCATGATATAGGTGTAAGGTCATATAAGCGTGTAAGAAAATAATCATTAACTTAAGATTCATAAGCAAATAATAACATATATTAATGCATTAATTAAATATCAGGAACAAAACAACACCTCTTATTGATGTAAACTAAAGAAAGTACGGAAGAACTACAACCTGAGTCATCTGTCGGCTCCAAGTGAAATTGTCCTCCTGATCTATTGTGCCTAGGCCTAAGCTATACTCCTCCATAGGTATACACAAGGATGTCATAAAGAGATGAAGGACATCTCAAGAAGGAACGAAAGGTTTCCTATGACTTGGGAGTGCAAAAGGCACAAGGATTTCTTCAGACTTGATCAGGGATGTAATCAACTATAATATCAATATCTAATCATTTTATCCTCCCATAGATCTTCCCATGGAGGTCTATTTATACTTCTCCAAATCAGTTTTCCAGTTGGGAAAGAGTTGGGCCACGAGCTACAGTAGGTGAGTAATAGGTAAAACTAGTAATCTCTGCCGAAATTTAAGGAGACTATATATTTTTTAATGTTTTAACACATATACGTGGGTTGGGTATAGACTGACCCACATGTACATGATTTCTATACAAGGAAAAATAGTGTATGGGATTTAAAACATTGTTTTTTAGAATTGGGACCAAGTCTTGAAGGGAAGGGTTGCCCTAGGCCATAACATATAGCATCAAATCTACCAAGGGTGGTAAATGGTGCTATAACATATGCCACTAATATATGAGGTCAGAAGGGGTGAATGATGGCCTAAATGTATTAAGTGTATAGAAGGAATCATGCCAAGACCTGAGAGGAGTTCACTAGAATTCACCCTACCAAGCCAGTGGAATAGATTAGAAAGAAAGTTGTTTTCTAAGGTGAGCATACCCATGCTCAGAGATAATAAAGCATGTCCACATATCAAATAAAAAAGAGGATCCAATATGTATACAAGTATAAAAGGACTGAAAATACATAGTGGATCATCCGATCATATCCATAGAAGTACATGTCTCAAAATCACATACAAAGAATTGATCAATGATGCTGAAGTAGAAAGATAATCACTTAAATCATAAAGCTAATCCAAAAAGTACCAAGTCAAATAGTGGAAAAAATGGTACTACACGCAACTCAGGTTCTAACATATAGGATGTCACTGTAACGAATTGCAACATATAAGGTGGATGGTGTCATTGGAAGAAACATGAGGAAATGGCAAGTGAACCAACAAATGTTGATGCAAACCAAGGCCTTCACTGACCGTTGTGGTACATTTCTACAAAATGGGAATAAATGATCTAAAGTCGACCATATGAGAAATCATTTGATTACTAGTCATTGATGTATACTATTAACAAATGCGATACTACTCACCGAAAATGATGATGAGAGCCAAGGTACCTAGTAAAATCTAATAAGTACGAATAAATGAGTTGAAGTCGAACACTTGGAATAATATATCAATCAGGGGACAATGATGTTTTCCCACTATCGATAGCGAAGGAGTCTGCCATTGATGACTGCAAACCCTAAGTTATTGCCAAATGAACTCTAGACCTTGTTCCTAGAGCAATGAGTTGAAGTTAATGGGAAAAGATCTGCAGGAAGGAATGTATTAAGGAATCCTTCATCAATCCAACATGAGTGTAATCCATAGACTAATAATGTTGAAGGAATCAGATGAAGAAAGATGTAGTAACCCAACTGAAGCACGTTTCTAGCATATAGAATATGTAGCTAGCTAACAATGCAAGTCCTCTGAACCAACCAATAATGAAAGCTAACACAGAGGTGAGAAATCCACAAATAAGGTCAAATGGAAACAAAGGTACTACACGAATCCCAATGTGTGATCATGAAAGTTGACATCAAACACAAGGGAAACCACTCAGTCAAACACCCATGATATTGATTGATGTGGAGCACAAGGTGACCTATCAATAATGAAAATAGAGCCATGGTATGGCTCTAGGTCTACTCTTAGAGAAATTTGTCATAGCCAATAAGAGCAAGACCTGCTAGCAAGAAGTCAATGGAAACCTTCTCCAACCAGTACGAGCAAAGGACCAAATAGATGATGTGATAGTGAACATGACTCTGACAACCAGGGATGGCTGACTGAAAATGGGTCAAGAGACATCACATAAAATCCAACTCAGGTTTACTTCCCTTGAAAAAATGCACGACTCAAATGTGACAATATGGTAGCATATGATAACTTTGTATAATCTTTTCATGTAAGAGGCACAAACAAACTGTCCATATGATTAGAAGTGATAACCAACCAGAGGAGTACTGACTCAATAACAATGATAAGGCTCTCCTAATTCAAAATAAAGTCCATCCCAATGGAGGAAATACTTAATTTTGAGTGCTTTGTTCAAGGGCGACACAATTGAATCTAGCTGCCATCAATCATGGAAGTAATGTCTCATTCCCACTCTTTTTGGAATATTTAAATTCTTTTGTCTTTTTTATATTTAGAAAGCATGAAAAGGAATAAAAGAATTCTTATGGTACAGTGGAAAGAATGAGTGTCAAAATACATATGCACTAGTTCCTAGGAGGCGAACATTCCTATGCTCAATGCAAGGTGAGGAAACTAGTTAGTGACACTCAAAGGAATGTTCATTCCACAGGTAAGAGGGTGTCAAGTTGCAGAGCTTAAGTGATTGCAAGGTCGATTTCACAAAAGACATGGCCAAAAGGTGGCTTAAACACGAGTCCAAGTGAAGTTGGCTTAAGGCCTAAGGGTACAAATGGTCAACATGCAATGCAACATTACAACTCAACAGAAAGGAGCCTCTAGGGTATAAAGCTAGAAAAATAGCAAAGAAGTAAGAGAATGAGTCTTCAATGCACAAGTCATGGAAGAACTCAAGAGGACTCCTGAGCCTATGCAATATAGCAGCATGGGCAACATATGCTAGTGAAGATCTAACTAATATGCCCATGTAAAGGTTGTCTCCACCATCATATCATGATTTTATAAGTCGGTGAGTGAAAATGGTTTGAGAACCAAGACATAATGGGATCAACCCTATGGAAAAAATATCGCAGTATGGAGGCTAGTATGCAAAATGTAGTAGAAAATGATATTCCCTAACTTATATTCCAGTTAAAAATTGATACATGTCATGACGGGCCTGCAATCATGGGATCGAAGGAGTCTCTCAACAATCTCCAAAGTATCCTGAAAAAATGACCCATCGCAACACTCTAAGCCAAAAAGGTCATAAATCCCAAAAAAAAGAAAAATAAACTTTAGAAAAAGTAATTTTCATATGTCAACTTATATAAGGAATTTTTGACTCACAATTCTTCATTTGTGTTCTGAGCAATTGGGTGAAGGAGTTGTGGAGAAAAATCCAAGAAAGCTTAATCCATCAAATTCATCTGTTCATTCAGCGTCCAATCTTCTAGGTAACCTTCTAACTGATCATTTTATAATTTTTATTACTTTTTAAATGTTTTTGTCAAAAATTTGAATGTGGGAATTTAGTTTGAAAATTTCGCTCTGCGTACATGTGGGTTGGACACATATGAACCACATATAGAAAATCCCTATATGCGACTATGTGAATACCAAACCTGCATGTGCGCGAATTCAAAATTTGAAACATGGTTTTAATGATTTGAAAAAGAAAATCTTGCATAATTATGATTACTTGGCGTGAAGAGAGAATATTGCGATTGATAACGAAGTACTGGAAGATCCAAACACATTAGATGCCTTACGAGAATGCAAACTATTGAAAATTTTCAAAATGTCGAATATGAAGGCAAATACCAGGTTGCTTGAGATGTTAATCCACTACTAGGATCCAGAAGAAGATGATTTTTTTATTGATTAGATGCCTCTGAGGATTGAAATAGAGGATATCTATTTCATCATAGGTATTTCCCAAAGAGGAGAGAGAATCAACTCAATGGGCAGAACAAGAGGTAGCCTTAGTGTGGAAGACTACGTACAGATCTACTGCCTACGAAACACTGAGAAGATTGGAATCCATATTCTAATCAAACATGTTGAGAGTCTAGCTCTGAGAATCCTTTTTTTTTACCATTTCCAGAGTAAATGGTTCATCTTCTCTACATTAGGCCTCTCGTTTTTCAATTAGTCTTGCAGTGGAGTGCACACCCCTTTTAGCCAATATGAAAAAACAACTTACCTCCATCCAAAAGGGTACGACAAAGAATTTTGGATATGGAACCATCTTGTGTTTCTTCTTCTTTGGGAGAGTACAAGGGCTTTGAACCAAGGCATTATCCACTATCAACAGCCCAAGGGATTCATGAATGGGTAGATGGGTTGATCTAATGAAATGACTAGGGGTTGGTGAGGTCCCTAGAAATATATTTGATGACAAGTTCTTCTTCTAGTGGGAACAACAAGTCATAGCATTCGAGGACTACCCCTATGTTGGCATGGACTTCAGAGGAGATCCAGATCTAGTGTTGCCACTGGATGCAGCGTGGGGAGCCATAAGTAGAAACGTTTTTAAATTTTTGAATTTTAAGCATTTTTTGGATTTTAAGTATAAATGAACTAAAAACATTTTGATGAGACAAATAATTACAAAATTATTATTGATCATGACACAGATGTTGGACCAGTAAGACATGAGGGTCTACCTCAACACAGGCATCGTGGAAGAGATGTAGAAGGAGTCAGAGTAGAGATTGAGAGGACCCTCCATGCTATCCATAGAAACTTGGTGAGGTTGACTCACTATGTACCTATAGTGGCTATAGAAGACCTTCTAGAGGAGATTCAAAGACATGTGGTAGGAGTGCCACATGATTGGGTGCAGTTATTCTGACGGGTGGAAAATGCCATTGTTTTCTTCCATTCTACTCACCTTTATTAGGACATGTAGATGGATGACTAGATCTTTTTTTATTAGACATGATTATGGCCATGAGCACTAATTTTGTAGGACACTTTTGTCCCAATTTTGTATTTTATTTTGAACATAAAAATCTATCTATATAAATATCGTTTATCATGATGATCATATATATACAGATGATACTTCAATTACTTCTTATTTTTTAATGTGATGAATGATTTATATGCCAATCTAATGCTTGATTAGTGATAGAATCTGCAAATGAATTTTCTGATCATGGAATATGAATAAATGTGATATAAACAAATGATCTCTGTAATAAATTCACTCTTAGAAAATGGCATTATAAATAAGGATCTCTCACATGATAGATGTTCTTTAATTGAGATAGCAACAGTTTTGAATCAAAGTAAACTACTAATGAATCAATACCAGGAGATATTTCCTTAGATATTAAATTAATGACAACAATATATTTGGTGACATTATTTGAAGCAGGACTGATACATACACCTCTTGAAACCAACAACCAGCCAGATGGATAATAAATTACCCAAGTTGTGGAAGCAAGGTTCTAGGTTTTTGTACTAGCACCATCGACGAACCCTAGATATATCAAATTGTCCATCAATACCTACCGAAGCAGATAAAATAATATCAACATTACTATGAAACTGATAGATAGATATGCAAAAATATACAATATTTACAACCAAGAAAATGCTAGGTCAAAGCCTAAGAAAAATACCTTTTAAGATAGAGCCCATTTCTAGGCTCTGCCAACTTGTTTCCCTCAAAATCAATAAGCTCATAAGCTCCCTTTTTCAAAACCTTTTTAACAATGCAAGGATTGTACCATATATATTTAAGCTTTCCTTCCCCCAAGGCATCTTTGTCTTGGTCATAGACCAGGAAAAGGTTGCCTTCAGAGAAAACTCTAGGATGGACAACCTTATCATATTGAGTTTTTCCTCTCCTTTTATGAGCTTCGTTGATTATGGTTACATCTCGATGCTAATCATCAAGATGTTCCAAATGAATGAGCATTCTTCGAGACTATAAGTATCTGGAAGAAGTTCAATAGATAATTTAAGGGAAGGAATTTCACATTCCATAGGAAAAATTGATTCCAACCCATAAACTAGTTGAAAAGGAGTAAAACCAGTGACAGCCTTGACTGGCATTCGGTATGCCCAAAGTGTCAGATATAACATAATGTTCCAATTGGATTGAGCTTTGTTAATCATCCTTTGTAGGATAAATTTTAACGATTTATTCACTGCTTCAACCTACCCATTGGCCTGAGGATAATATGGAGATGAATGCTCCTATCAGAAACCAAACTTAAGAGCCAATTCAAACATCATCTAATTTGGAAATGACTGCAATGAATAGTGACAATCTATTTAGGAATACCAAATTGGGAAACAACTTGATTGAAGAGAAACAAGGTTGTTGTTTCACCATCATTCTTGAAAGTAGGCATAGCCTCATCCCAATTAGTAAAGTAGTATACAACTACGATGATATACTTGTGATTTCCTGTATAGGGGTAATCTCCTGTCTGCTGGAGGTATCATTGGAGGTAGATGACATACCATGCTATCCAACTACAAGGATAGATATGGGCATAAAAAGGGTATGAGGTTGAGACCCAGCTACTGAGGACTAAAGAATTAAATAAGCTTAGGCTTTCTGATAACCTAAGGAGTCCAGAAGTAGTGTCAGTGGATTTTCTGGGGAATGTGTTTTGGAATTATCAGTGCTGGAAGAAAGCATTGAAGGGGGATCTTAGGGTGACGTTGGTTAAGGGATTTGTGCCAGTTTGTAGCCAAATTGAGTGGGTTTTTTCGTGTGGATCACTAAAGGGTATCTTCATGAAAGGACCGACAGTGATCGCAGGGAAAATTTGATCTAGATGTTCGCACATTTTCCAAGTATAAAATTGACAAGGGTGGCATCCCTTGGCCGCTTCAATACAATCTTTGAAGATCAAAGGCCAAAAGTAGCCTGCACGCAATTCTTTTTGGGTTATTGCAAGCCCATATAGATGACCACCACAAGCTCCATTGTGGCAATCATTAAGCAAAGACTCAACTTCTTCTAAAGTTAAAAAACGTCTAAGGATTGAATCAACCTCACGATGATAAAAAGTGTCACCTATAATAACATAGCTTTTAGCCAAGTGACGTAATTTTCTACATTCATCCTTCGAAAAAGTGAGAAGAAACTTCAAATTCTAGAGATATATTATAATATCTCAATACCAAGGATCTTGCGAGGACATAAGAAAAAGATGTTCATCAGGAAAAGATTCCTCATAAACAAATTATTCCTCACAAGGAAACTCTGAGAGCAATTATGCAAATACTAAGGATTTCTTAGACTTAACTGACATGAATTCAAGATCAAATTCTTGTAAAATAAAAATCCATCTATTGTATTTTCCCCCAATCACTCACCTACTGAGAACAAATTGAAATGGATTTGGAGGCTGCTAAGATGAAATTTTTTCGAAGCAACATATAATGTCTAAATCATTGGACAACATGCACAACTACCAAAGCTAATTTCTCAATGTGAGAATAGCATAGTTCAGTGCCCACTAAGCCTCAGCTCAGATAAAATATTACGTGATCACAGAAAGCATAATCCTCTTGAACCAAAATCATACCAATAGTTGATTCTCCCGCAGCGAGATACAAATAAAACTACTGAAATAATAACGCTGGAAACTGAGAAAATACTATCGCACATAAAAATGTGTTAAAATTTGCAACTAGGGCCAAAATCCACATGGGTCATCTTACTTAGGACATCTGATATTTTTCTTGGATTCCTCTCTCTAAGAGGTGTAGGATTGATCTAAAGATCATCTGATTCTGACATGCACAAATGAACATATGAATATTTTGATTATGAACAAATTGTCAAGGTCGGCCATGAAACTTATGTAGGCTCAAAAGCCCAACAGTCACATCTATTCATCCTCAACATTTGCTATAAATACATGATTCCTTAGCCTCATTTGGACACACTCATCTTCACATTTCTCTCCCTCACTCCTCATTGATTGGGTATGGATTTCTGGGCCTCTTTCTCTCCACACATCTGAAATTTTAGGAGAGCAAAATTTCAGGAGGCCGAAATTCAGGAGAGCGAAATTTCAGGAGACCAAATTTTTAGATAGTTTGACCAAGCGTTGACTAGTATGCATTGACCTCCTTTGACTACATTTTTTTGAGGGCTATTTTTGTTTGGGGAGGCCTCATTTTTGGGCACAGAAATCAAGGCTAAACATTGATTGTTGATCAACGTTGACTGTAGCTAGGGCTGTCCATAGCTGGGTTGTTTGACCAGACTTTGACTGGGCTGAATTTTACTATTTTTTCTTGTTGTTTGGAGGCCGAAGTTGACTGAATTTGACCTATTTGTTGAGGGTTAAATCTTCCCTGTTGACCAAAATTGACTTTTCTGGTTAGCGCTCTTTTGTTGTTGTTATAATTATCATATTTGTAAATTGTACTATCTCTCTCTGTTGGACTATTGAAGGCTAAAAGAAGATTTGATTAAGGGGTTCCCCACATTGGGGTTTGTCCCTAGCTGGTGCCACATCTTGCGTCCTCTTTTCTTGGCTTGTCTTCTACTGCATATGTTTATGCTTTATCTGCATTTTACTATCATGTTGATTTGATTGTTAATCTGAATATTGATACTGAGCTACTAAAGAAATTGAAGTAAAACTGCTCTAAAGCATAGAACATAACATTGTTGCTTAAAATTAACATGGTATCAGAGCTGAGGTGAAGACAAAGCCCAAGCAAGGGTGAAAGAGAAATCACCAAAGGCTATTGGAAAAGGACAAAAGGTTCAATGGGTTCCTCATACTACTTCTCGGCTGAAGACAAGCTCCATGATAAATCTAACTATCATGGAAGGAAGATGTCCCTTGATTTGACCTTGGAAGAGAAAGAAGTGATGGACTATGTGCAGGATTAAATCCTTGAACCTCCTTCAAATGCATTGGTTGCTGCAAAGACCAAGTATAATAGAGTTGAAGTCAATGCAAAGAAGATTATCAAGGATTCCATTGACAAGCATTTGGTGGCCTACACCTCCAAATTGAAGACCTCCAAGGAGATATACAACTGGTTGGTTGGCATGTTCAAGGTTAGTAATGCTAATCAATTTCTATTTCTCAAGAATAAGTTGAAGGATACTAAGAAGGGCAAGGATGAGGATATTCAATCCTATTTCTTGAGGATTACTAAGATCAAGACTGATCTACTCTCGATTGGAGAAGTCATTCCTGACAGGGAACTTACTCCTACCACCCTTAGAGGACTCCCACCTCAATGGTATGTATTTAGAACCTCTACACTCAACAATGATTGAATTCCAGGGTTTGAAGAATTGACGTTTAGATGCATTCAAGAATAAAGAAGAATGGTGGAGCAAGAAATGCCTTCTAATAGAAGCAACCCCTTTTCATTCTCCGCTCATGCCAAAAGGAGAAATAATGCAGGGTCTAAAGGTCATTTCCATGGAAAGTCTGGATCTAATGAAGGAAGGAAGGGCAGGTGCTCTGTTTGCAATAAGTTTGATCACTATGCAAGGGAGCACCCAAATAGAAGGGACACATTGCATGATGATGATCACAATCATTCCATGGGCAACTTCAATAACAACGATCAAAGGAATGGTAGGTTCAATGGAAAAGGAAAAAGGAATGAGGGACATCAAGGAAATGGTTGACCCTCCAAGAAATCAAGGAACTCCATGTATGAAGAATCCAATGTTGTTAACAATAAGCAAAAAGAGTACTATCTTATATCGGCCCTCTCCACTACCTCTCCTCCGGACACTTTGGGAAATTTGTTGATTGATAATGGTGCTTCAAGGCACTTCATTGGATATAAGGAAACCCTCTCTAATCCGATAGAAAGAGAGACAAACTTCAAGATCATCCTTGGAGACTATGCCACCTATCCCATGAAGGGAGTAGGGAATGTTACCCTTCAATTGAATCAAGGTAACACTATTCATTTGCAAGAAGTACTATTTGTACTTGACCTCAAGAATAACTTGGTGTTCGTTTTAGCCATGGAGGACAAAGGATTCAACGTGGCATTCATCGATGGAAAGGTATGTGTTTGGAAAATAAATTTTAAAGATGCTTTTACTCTTTGGTTTAGGGTTAACACTTTGTATCAAGTTGGAGGAAGTCCATTGGGAACCATGTCTTGCGACACACCTCTACAATCTGAACTATGGCATTAGAGGTTTACGCATCTTCATTATAAGGCATACCCAATGTGAGACAGATGGTGACAAGTATGCCCAAGTTCAAAGTAGAGCATGAAGGTGTGTGTTCAAGATGTGTTGAATGGAAAACTCACAAGGGTACCATTCCCCTCAAGTAATAGTAAGACCACAGATATGTTGCAATTGATCCACTCTGACATATCTAGTATGATCCATGTAAACTCTTTGGGAGGATACTTATGTTATCTCACCTTAATAGATGATTATTCTTGCAAGACCTAGATCTACTTCTTGAAGAAGAAGGATGAAGTGTTCACATGGTTCTGACACTTCAAAGCCTTGATTGAAAACAATTCCGAGAAGAAAATCAAGATATTGAGGACTGATAATGGGACTGAGTACGAATCCAATGAATTCCAAGATTATTGCAGAGAAGCTGGCATTAAGAGGGAGACTACAACACCATACACTCCTTAGCATAATGATATGGCTAAAGGATGAATCGCTCTATTGTAGAAGCAGTTGGTGCCATGCTTCATGATCAAGGCCTTCCGAAGTTCCTATGCGTTGAAGTTGAAAATACCATCGTGTATGTTAAAAATTGATGCCCTCATCAACACTTGGACTCCAAGACTCCCAAAGAAATTTTCACTGGTAAGAAACGTGATGTCTCTCATTTTAAAAATTTTGGAAGTCCCGTATATTTTCATGTGCCGAAGGAGAAAAGAAGCAAATTGGGTGCATCTGGGAAGAAAGGAATCTTTGTGGGCTATAGTGAAAATTCTAAGGGATATAGAATTTATGTGGCTGGTCAAAAGGAAGCTGAGATAAGTCATGATGTCACCTTCAACAAAGATATGGTCCTCAGAAAGGTCAACAACCTTCCTATCTTAATGAAGGACAAAGAAGCTAACACTGAAAACTAGGGTGAAAAAGAGGACGAAACGATGCTTGATGTTGATGAACCTATGGATCCTACAGATCCTCATCCTCGTGAGCCTTCCTCCTCCAAGAGGACACCCTCATGGCTTAGGGAGACTCTCGAAGATGCCAAGAGACATATTGCACCAAGGGGGACTTTCTGTGAAAGCAAGAAGCTGAACAGGTATCAAGGATATTTGACCGCCATGAGCACTATCATTCAAAATCAACCTTCATCATTCGAAGAAGTCATGAAGCATCAAGTATGGAAGGATGCTATGAATGAAGGATATGAGTCAATTATGAAGAGTGATGTCTAGGGTGTGGTCCCTAGACCCTAGGAAAAATCGTTTGTCACCTCTAAGTGGCTCTACAAAATCAAGCATGGAGCTGATGGAAGTGCAGACCCTCTCATTCAAAAATATAACGGGGAGTTGGCTTCTGAATTTGAGATGGACCTAGGACCGATGCACTATTTCCTAGAGTTGGAGGTCTGGAAAAATCCAGGTGAAATAAATTTTCCTCTCTCAAAGAAAATATGTTGTGAAGATATTGGAAAGATTTGGGATGGTGGACTGCAAGCCTGTGACTACTCCGATGGAACTTAACTTTAAGAAGTTATGTGGTAGTGTTACTGGACCTGAATTGGTAAATGCTTCTAAGTATCATCAACTCATAGGAGTACTGATGTTCTTGGTGAACTCCCGTCCGGACATATGTTTTGTAGTTAACACATTGAGCCAATATATGGTTAAGCCTCATCATATACATTGAATTGGTGACAAGAATCTTCTGAGATATCTTTGAGGCACAATCACTCATGGAATGAGATACATTGTTAGAGATGTGAGGCTACATGGTTATTTTGATGCTAATTTGGTTGGTAGTGTGGTGGATCGCAAGAGCACTTCTGGATGCTATTTTTCTTTGGGTTCTACTTCAATATCCTGGATGAGTAGGAAGCAGAAATCAGTTGCCTTAAGCACCGCCGAGGCCAAATACATCACTGCCAGTATTGATCCAGGTGGATATTGGTGGCCACCTTCCAATTCCACATGGACCCCCACCATTGTTGTTTCAATTTTTTCAGTTTCCTTAATTGTATTACAATTTACTATTTTTAGTAGTTTTTCGGGTCCTAAACTTCTTAATCCATTTTGAGGTCCTAAATGACATTTTTTCCATTGTAGTTGACCTATATAAGGTCGTTTTTTCCATCGCATACCTTAGAGATATCTTTCCAATGGGGTATCATGCGCGACAAATGGAGATAATATGACCAAGTTATGACCCCGGGAAGTTTGCTGCCCAACTAACCCCAACGGGGCCCATAAACCCTTGGTGTTACATGTCCTCGGGTTAGGGTTTTGGTTGTTTAGGGCTTGCTCTTATTGTTCAATAATAAAAAGGCCCTTGAGCTTCACTGTAATGTAGTTTAGAGGCATGTAGCCACCACATCTCTTCTCATAGATAAGCTACCATCACCGAGCTAGTATCATTTCCATGTCGTTTGTAAGCATATTTCATTATTTGATATTAATCAAAGGAAGTGTTATTTCTGCTACATCTCTGCATTTATGGTTATATCTATAATTTTTTGTGTTCCTGTTTAAATCCAGATCAGTGGTATGAGAGGGGTTTTCTCTTTCTTTATTTTTCTTTGCATGTCCCCAACGAGGTCGACATATAAGGAGTTAGGGCTCGAACTGGTCGAACCTTTACATGACCAGCTTCGTAAATCCCAATGGCCTCCCATGGAGGAAGAAAAGAAAGATGAGGGAGCAGGAGATCCTATCAAAATAATACTCGAGGAGGCCCTCAAGAAACAAAGGAACGCTGTGATGGATAACTTTGCCTAGATCCTTCAACAATTGCCCACCAACAGTGCATCCACATCCAACAACGACTCTGAAGGCTCCACACCTTTTAAGGTACAAGTAAACTTTGACATTCCCATATTTGAGGGCCAAATAGATGAAGATGCCATAGATAAATGGTTGAAACTATTAGAAGGATATTTTTTTGTTCATGATTTTTCTAGTTGAGAAAAGATAACTTTTGCTCTTCTCAAAGCCGCCCCCCACGTCAAGAACTGGTGGGCAACCTATTGTGAGCAGAAGGATGAAAGTACGAGCTCACTGTTTTTAGCCACTCCCACTTGGAATTCATTTCATGATGCCATCAAGGAGAAGTACTACCCTGTCGGGAGTTATGAGGACAAATACATATGACAAGGAAGGGACCAAGATCTGCCAGAGTTTACTAGTGTTTTTCATACCCTCTGCACGAAGTTGGGCATCAAGGATTTTGAGAAACATTTGGTACTCAAGTACCACGATTACCTACATAGATACATCCATGGTGAGATGGAGTGGACATCTCCTCGCTCGACATGGCGTACTAATATGTTGTCAAGATCGAGTAGAAGTTTAAACAGAAGAAACGAAACTTTGGATATATGAATCCGAAGAAAGGGAAAGGTGCCCCCAAATCGCAAAACAAAGGACCAAGCCAAGGCAGGACGACCCAGAAAACCTACCAAGGCCACAAGAAAAGGACAACACTGCAAAGTCGAAGAAGGACACAGGAAAGTGGTGTGAGTTCCATAAGAGCTCCAGCCACAACACAAGTGAGTGTCAAGCCAAGCAATCACTGGTGGCCGAGCTGAAGGCTTCAGAATCAGATGCATGTTCTGACTCTGAGTTAGAACCCGACAAAGGGAATGAAAAAGGGAGGCAAGTTAAAGATGCGAAGCCTAATGCCACTGTTTCCACCACAAAGATCCAAAAGGAGGAACCCGAAGATCCAGAGAGGAGGAGCATCCCTTCCACTCCTAGATGTGGGTGAAGGGTTCCCCACTACAGTTCATTTTCGATAGCGAGAGCCAAAAGAACCTCATTACAGCAAAGTTCATGAAGCAGTTGGGCTTACCAACCACAACACACCCAAAACTATACACCATCGGATGGCTTCACCAAGGAATGGATCTGGGCGTGAGCCAACAATGTCGCTTTCCATACAGCATCAAGCCCTTCATGGATGAGGTATTATGTGACGTTGCTCCCCTTGATGTTTGTGATGTATTATTAGGCCAAAAATACTTGTGGAAGTGACATGTTGTGTATGAGTCAAGGCCTCGCACTGTTAGTGTTAGATTAGGAAATAAGTTGTACAGGATACCAGAGGTAGCCTCGCCTACCGCCATCTCTCTGGTTACTGTGAAACAATGCAGTAAGTTAATTTCAAAAACTGGGAAATTTGTTTTCCTAATGATACGCCCTCAAGGAAAGAAGAATACAGTGGCCATGACCTCCAGACAAGGCCCCTCCACATGACAACAACAGATGGATAAGGTCGTGGAGGAGTACGAGGACATCTTCACCTCCCCCGCAGGGGTGCCTCTGCACTATCAAGTCAAGCACTCCATCGATCTCACCCTAGTTGTGCCATTACCTAATGGACCAATCTATTGACACTCTGTTCTGGAGAACGACGAAATCAAGAGGCAAATTCAGGAGCTGCTGCAAAAGTTCATTGCCCCGTGGGAGCCGATCATGTTGGTACAAAAGAAGGATGAGACTTGGAGACTCTATATTGACTATCGAGCGCTAAACAAGATCACTCTCTAGAATAGGTACCCGATCCCACAGATTGATGACCTTTTGGACCAGCTCAAGGGAGTAAAATATTTCAGCAACATCGACTTGAAGTCCGGATATCACCAGGTACCAATCGAACCCTTCGATGTGTGGAAAGCTACCTTCAATGCCAAGGAGGGAATTTTCAAATTGTTGGTTATGCCTTTTGGGTTGACGAATTCTCCTGCAACCTTCATGAGGCTCATGGATGACATCTTATGGCCATCCACCAACTCATTTATAGTGGTATACTTGATGACATCCTGATCTTCAGCCAGAGTTGGGAAGAGCACCTCCACCACATTCGACAGGTTTTCAAAACAGTGCGGCAACACAAGATGTGTGCCAATTTGAAAAAATGTACTTTTGGCATGACCCAGGTTCAGTATCTGGGATACATTATTGATGAACGAGGGGTGCATGTGGATCCAACCAAGATCCAATTCATTCGGGATTGGCCAACCCCAACCACTCTAACAGAGCTCCATAGCTTTCTGGGTATTTCCAATTTCTACCGTAGGTTCATGTTGGGGTTCTCTCATATCACTTGGCCCTTGAGTCAAGTCACCAAAGGAGGAGCGAAACTGAAATTCTTTTGGTCTGAATCTCAACATAAGACATTCACAGAGTTGAAACATCGCCTCTACTCTGCACCAATGCTCACATTATCAGACTTGCAACAACTATTTGAGATTGAGACAGATGCCTCTGACTATGCTATTGGGGCACTCCTTACTTAATAGGGGCATCCAATGGTATATCACAGTGAGACACTTTCAGACATAGTCCGAAAGTATCCCACTTATGATAAAGAGATGTATTCCATTGTGCAAGTATGCCGACAATGGAAGCATTACATTTTGGGGAAGGAAATGGTCATCCACACATACCACCGACCCCTAGAATTCATACAAATGCAAGGGAAGTTGTAGAATGATCGCCATCAGAAGTGGTCCACATACCTGCAACAATTCCATTTGAATATCAAGTACAAGAAGGGAAACACAAATAATGTTGCAGACTGCCTCAGCTGACCACCAATCATGGCGTTAACTACCGTGCTCAACTCTTGTGGGCACAAGACTTCTGATTGGCCACTTCTCTAGAAAAGCGACCTAGAATTTGGCCACACATACCATATGCTCTTGGAGGGTTAGCAAGTTCCAAGTTTTCACCTCTAGGATGCCTTGTTATGCCATATGGGACACCTTTGTGTTCCTTCAAGGGAGCGTGCAAAAATGATTTGGGAAGTGCACTATAGTTGGGTTGCTAGGCATTTCGGGGTCAATAGAATCATGGCAGTACTGCAGAAGTATTTCTATTAGCTGAATCTTCAACAGGATGTTGGGAAGTACATCAGGTCATGCACTACCTGCACCATCGCCAAACTGACCATCAAGAAAAAAGGTCTCTATACACAATTGCCTACCCCTAGTCGACCTTAATAATCCATCTACATGGATTACATGGCAATGACTGTGTTTTTGTGGTCATCAACTGATTCTCGAAGATGGCCATTATGGCAGCCTGCAAGAAGAGTATCATAGCAAAGCCACTACTAAACTCTTCTTTGAACGAGTGTGGGTACACTTTGGGATCCCACAGTTTATCATCTTAGATCGGGATAGCAGGTTCCTCAGTACATTTTGGTCTAGTCTCTAGTCGATGTTGGACACCAAGCTCACTAATTCCACAACTTTCCATCCCCAAACTGATGGCCAGACACATGTCATCAACAGGATGATCGTACACATTCTACGCATGTACAAATCAAAGCATCCACGCACATGGGATGAGAGCCTCCCCTATTTCTAGCATAGCTACAACAAGCTCTTCACAACTCAATTGGCCACCGCCTTTTTCAGGTGGGCTTGGGATTCTAGCCACTATGTCCCATTGATGTGGCCATACTAGTTGCAGCGACTCAAGGAGATTTGGCTCAGGTCCAGTCCGAAGCCGACAAGGAAAATGGCTTCATTGAGAATATTCAACATATTTGCCAATAGATCCATGACATATGGGACAAAACCAATGCCAAGTACATGTAGCGACATGGTCAGCATCGAGTGCCACACAAGTTCTAGGTGGGCAACAAAGTTTGGCTACATTTGCAGAAGGAGCACCTCATTGGGCCCACTGCAAGATTCACCCACTTTGATATGGGTCATACACCATTACCAAGGATGTGGGAGATAATGCTTTTGAGCTCAGCATTCCCCCATTCCTTGGCCCGCACCCACTGTTTAATGTGGATCGCCTTCAGCCATACTTTCCACCATTACTTGACACATCCAACATTGCAGAACAACTCACACCAACAGATTTAAATCCAGATTGCATGGAACAAGCTGCAACTGATTGGATCATGGACACATATATCAAGAAAACTCGCCAACAAAAGTTCCAACTGTATCAAGTTGTCAAAGCAAGCCAACTCCTTCACCAAGGAAAGTCGTTCACCAAGGACCAAGTTTAACAAAATTTTCCTCATCTCATGGAGGAACTCAACGCAATGGGGACCATTGCTTCCTAAGGGTGGAGGAATGATCCAGGTGGATATTGGTGGCCACCCCCCAATTCCACATGGGCCCCCACCATTGTTCTTTCAGTTTTTCAGTTTCCTTAATTGTAGCACAATTTACTACTTTTAGCAATTTTTCGGGTCCTAAAATTTCAGAGCCGTTTTGAGGCCCTAAACAACATTTTTTTGGCAATCTACCGCCAAAAACTTATTTTAAGTCCTTTTTTTTTCCCATTATAGTCCTCAGAGAGATTTTTCTAATGGGGTATCATGCATTTCAAACTGAGATAATATGACCAACTCACGACCCCGAGAAGTTGGTTTCCCAACTAACCCTAATGGGGCCCATAAACTCTTGGTCTTACATATCCTCGGGTTAGAGTTTTGGTTGTTTACCATTTTCTCTTATTGTTCAATAATAAAAATGCCCTTGAACCTCATTGTAACGTAGTTCAGAGGCATTTAGCCACCACATCTCTTCTCAGAGATGAACTACCATCGTCGAGCTAGTATCATTTCCATACTATTTGTAAGCATATTTGATTATTTGATATTAATCAAAGGAAGTGTTATTTCTGTTGGATCTTTGCATTTATGGTTATATCTGTAATTTGTTGCATTCCTGTTTAAATCTGTATCAGGTATGGCCTCCTATGAAGTTGTGTGGTTGAGGAAACTCTTCAATGAGTTGTTTGGACATGTGTTGGATACCACTGTGATCCTTTGCAACAACCAAAGTGTGATCCAATTACCAGAGAACCCCGTGTTTCATAGTCGCTCCAAGCATATAGATATCAGGTGCCACTCTATCCGGGATATGGTACAACGAGGATCAATAAGGCTCCATCGCATTGGGACTGATGAGTAGGTTGTCGATATTCTGACAAAGCCCTTGGGGAAGGTCAAGTTCTTGGCCTTTTGAGAACGACTTGGATTCATGGAGAGACCCTATTATGAGGGTCTTGTATGAGATGGACATTGAGCTCTAGGAGCTCTGGGGGCTTGGTGTACTTCTTGGAGCAATGAAAAACCTAGGGTGAGTGGTTAAACCTTCCTCTAGTGGTTTGCTATGTATAGGGTAAGTGGTTTAGCCTTCCCCTGCAATACCCCCTTAGCCACATGTAGGCAGGATGAGTGGTTCATCCTTCTTCTATTGAGACATCTTACCCATGCAGTCTGGGACTCATGGAAAGTACCTCTCATCTGGCTAATGAGTAGGGAAATGAGGATAGGAACCATAGTACTACCGATGGACGCATCATGTACTACCACACTCCTATGCTAGGATGATCGATATTGATTTGGGATCAATGGGAACTGACATCGGGTTAGTAAGAGTGGTATGAGACACTCTCTTTTGATTGCAATCGAATTCAAGTCAGTAAGAGTGGTATGAGACACACCCTTTTATTTGGGACTAACTTCGAGTCAGTAGAGAATGGTATGATACTTTCTCGATCATTTCTTCTTCTTCATAGTTCAACAGAGCAGAGCAGTGCATTGATGGTAGAGATAGTACAAATTGATAGATGGATTAGCAGATGGATTTCTCCCTAGTTGAGAGGGAGTGTTAAAATTGGAAACTAGGGCCAAACTTCACATGGGTCATCTTATTTAGGACAACTAGTATTTTTCTTGGATTCCTCTCTCCAAGAGGTGTAGGATTGATCTAAAGATCATCAAATTCCGACATGTACAAATGAAGTTATGAATTTATTTTGATTATGGACAAATTGTCAAGGTCGGCCAACAAACTTATGTAGGCTCAGAAGCCCAACAATCACGTCTATTCATCCTCAACGTTTGCTATGAATTCATGATGCCTTAGCCTCATTTCGACACACTCATCTTCACAGTTCTCTCTCTCTCTCTCCTCATTGATTGGGTACAGATTTTTAGGCCTCTCTCTCTCCACACATCTGAAATTTCAGGAGGCCAAAATTTTAGGAGAACGAAATTTCAGAAGATTGAATTTCTAGATAGTTTGACCAAGCATTGAACAGCATGCGCTGACCTCATTTGACTGCATTTTTTTGAGGGCTATCTCTGTTTGGGCAAGCCACATTTCTGTGCACAAAAATCAAGGCTAAACGTTGATTTTTGACCAGCGTTGACTGCAGCTATAGCTAACAGTAGGTGAGCTGTTTGACCAGACTTTCACTGGGCTGAATTTGACTATTTTATCTTGCTGTTTGGACGTTGAAGTTGACTAAAGTTGACCAATTTGCTAAGGGTAAAATCTGCCTTGTTGACTAGCGTTGACTTTTCTGCTTAGCGCTCTTTTGTTGCTATTATAAATTATTAGATTTGTAAATTGTACTATCTCTCTCTGCTGAACTATTGAAGACTAAAAGAAGGTTTGATCAAGGTTTTCCCACATTGGGGTTTTTCCTTGGCTAGTGCCACATCTTGTGTCCTCTTGTCTTGGCTTGTCTTCCACCGTTTATGTTTATGCTATATCTGCATTTTACTATCATGTTGATGTGATTGCTAATCTGAATATTAATACTGGGATGATAAAGAAATTGAAGTAAAATTGCTCTAAAGCATAGAACATACCATTGTTCCCTAAAATTAATTTGGAAACTTGAAGAGGTGACACAGGGGTTTTGACACATACTAGGTTCAATGGTAGTACTTGTTCGCCAACAGTAGTAGTGAAGTCCGCAAAAGTATGTACCTAAATTGTGTCTCACTTAAACAAGGGGAGATGAGGTAAATAATCAATGTATTGATGAAACTCGAATTCTCAATTGCAGTAGAAGTCAGAGTCATTGTTAGAGACTCTATGCTTTTGTTGTAAATGACAACTCATTTGTAGAATGTAGGAGAACATTTCCATAGTAGGGAAATAGTCGCAATTATATCAATAATTTTGATGTACCTCTTCTTATTCATTGAAATACAAGTGTCCTAGCCTTTTAGAGAAGGGCCCGGAGACATAGCCCAAGAAGGGTAAACTCCATCAACAATCTCGGTGTCTTTCTATTTGACATTGCATGCTTACGTGTGTCGTGTCCTTTTTGGATAACTTGTTCAATTGTATTAAATTGTTGTTTTGAAAGGCCCATTTAAAACATGCCAAGTGTTTGGTAGTGATATAATTCCACAATTTCAGATCAACGATAGTTTTCTTTTATAGCGCGAGTCAATAAGTAAGGCTCCCTACTTTTGCGTTGTGAATTCATTTATTTCTTAGTTAGATTATCTAATTAGATAATTTGTATTTCTATTTATTTGTAGATTAATATTTTAATTCTGTGTAATTTTAGTTCTTGAACTTTCATATGTTCTTTATTACAAAAATGTAGTTTCCGTATTGAGGTTAGGCACTGAAGGTTAATGAACAAAAGTGCTTTTTAAATAATTGCAAAATTATTTGATGCTTATGCAAAAATAAATATTGTGATGAGAGATCATAAAAATATTTTGTAGATGTAATACTAGTGATCACACAAGCCTATAGCATTTTACTTTCTTCCTGATTGAATTTTATCTTCCAAGTGTAAAGTGTGGATTTCACCCTACAAAAGTTAGGAATTGAAGGTTGAAGAATGAATGTGCTTCTTAATTAATCATAGAATGATTGTATGACAAACATAGGAATATGATTGGAGTCCACAAAGTTGTCTTGAAAGCATAAGCTCATTGATTAAACAAATCTTTGTATCCTTTTAATTTTCAATCTGATAGTTCAATTTATTGCCAATGCATGCCTTAGAGCATTAGATTGTAAAAGTTCTTTCATAGCTTTAGAATCATTTATGTACTAGTTCCACACATACAATGTTGGTGTTTAAAAGTTTATGACCCTAGATTGACAATTAAATATAATAGAATTTAAGTGGCTAAATTTCTTAACAACAACCTTCTCAAACTAAAGGAGGTTGTATACAATCAATTTTGAGCAGCCTCCTCAAATCAAAATAGGTTACTATAATGTAAAGTTCCTCAAATTTGATGTGGAATCTAGGAACCTGCTCCAAATTTAACAATAAGGGGTGTCACCAAATATTTTAAATATCCTTCTCAAAAATCATTTTTGAACAACCTCCTTAAACACATTTTATGTGGATAAACTTTCGAAAATCTAGGAAACCCTTCAAATTTGAGGACATAATCTTAATATGAGACATGTCTATCATAATAAACACATTTTAATTGAGAAAAAATTACAAAACGACTCATTCTTCCTACTGATTTCAAAAAATCTCAAGAATTTTACACAATCTTCTCAAATTTAAAGAAAATTTCTATAGTATGCCTACCATATATTATTAGATATATTATCATAATGTAATAAATAAATATCATGTAATAATTATTCTATAGCTAATCATTAAAACATATTAATGATTACATTATATAATAATTGTGATATGCCTGTGGTTATATAATATTTGTTTATTAAATTATAATCATAAATCTAATAAGATATATCAAGTATAATAAAGGAATGCCGAATAGTTAGAAGGTGAATTTTTTTTCTAAAAAAACAAAGATTCAAATATAAAGGGCTTTTCCATAAACAAGTGCCTCATACAACAATTTTGGTTCCAAACTTGGCTATGGCTTTAAAATCAAATTATTTTTATTTTTATTATTTGTTAACTTTTTAATTAAAGAAAAGCTAGGAAAGATGTAAATCTAAATTTTCCTTTAATTGAGTAGAGTTATATTCTTAAACTTAAGTGTATAATTGTGCATATTTAAAATAATGAATAATATATGTATATATATTTAAATATCAATGTTTCTCATAGATTTGTTAGGAAATATAGAGAAGAGTATTCTCTATGATAAAAATAGTTTCAATATTCACTAGTATAGATTCATTTTAACCCAAAATCTATCAAATAAGGAGAGGGATTAAATCCCTTATGTGCTAATTTCTTTTAGAGGGTGGTGCACATTTTTTCATTATTTAAATTGCATTTTTTTAATGTATAAATCTATTAAATGCCTTCAAAAACTCATTGAGCACTTAGATTATGTAGAGTGCACAACTTAAACTTACAATTCGAGCGAAGGAGCCAACATGTAGGATAGTAAGGTTAATTAAATTGTTTTAACCATTTTTTATTGATATATTTGATTTAAAACTCAATTGTCTTATTTATTATTAATAGTTTTTAAATGCCACATTAATTTCATACTCATAATTGAACAAATTGCATATGTCTTTTTTATTATTCTTACTAAGAAATAACTAGTTTTTCTTTATTTCAATTATTTACCTTGTTTATACATCTAAATAATTTACCTATATCTTATATTGAAATATCTTTGTGAAGTATAATAATTGTATCTCTTCCACACTCAATGAAATATTTTTACCACATCTTTTGAGTTGTAATGTCAATAATAAATCGAGCTAGAATAGTGAGAATAAGATTATTAATATTTTTTTATTTTTTTTAATTATGACTAACTAAATGGATATATTCACTTTTATTTTTAATTATAGTTGGCATTTTTATTTAAAAAATATTTTATTTTTCTTCTAAAAGATACATGTGTGAACTCGATACACATAATCTATTTCTCAACATAATACTATTATTGTTTACTTTTAATTACTTTTCTCCTTCTTAAATTTGATATAAAGTTATATTATTTCACATGAACATTGAAATACTTTATTTATTGTTGAAAATAAGAATGAAATATTCTTACACATCCTTTGAATAGTTATATACGTTTAATTAAAATTAACTAGTAACAAAATAAATATATTTTTTTGTTTTTAATTATGATGCATACTTAAAAATATATATATATATATATATAGCGAGTGCGGAAGCCATATCTAGTATGATATTGGCAATTGCTAAATGTGCTACTATTGAAAATTTAATGCCTCTGACATGGGGCGGTGTTTAACACCATATAACACCCCGCGCCATGATGAGAGAGAAAAAAA
>APFE031503867.1:81951-129157 GCA_000404065.3 Pinus taeda | reverse complement strand
TGATGAGAGAGAAAAAAACGGCGAACGGGGCGGGGATGTTATATGGTGTTAAACACCGCGCCATATCAGGGACATTAAATTTTCAATAGTAGCACATTTAGGAGTCGCCATATGATATTTACCCAAAATTGCACTGTTAAACATTTCGCTATACGATTGTTCCTTAGGCACACGTGGCACGGTGTAGCTCCTTAGGTTGAATTGAATTCCCTATCTTGAGTTTTCCACTGGAAGGGCGCTGAGACAATGACAGATGGCAGATGTACATAGTACCATATTTATGAATGACAAGGTTTTCCGACCATAAGCAATTTGGATGTTAAAGTCCATTTCTGTAAACGGAGACGGAAAGTCGGCCCAAACAGCGATGTAAGTATGTTGCTGAAACAAAGAACTGAAAAACGCAACTGGTCAAAAAAATCTACAACAATATATGAATTGTAAAATAAAATACCCAAATATACTCCAAACATAGAACTGAAAAATAGCGTAGGTATAAAGAAATACAACAATATCATAATTATAAACTAATAATACCGAGTTAAAAGATTGGTAATTAAAAGATTGGTTTAATAAATAGTAATTAAAAGATTGGTTAAAGCTAAATTTGAACACAAAGGTCCAAAAACTCAATCATAAAACTTAGGAATACCCTAGTCATGATATGGCAAGGGCTAACCAGCCTGCCATAGGGCATTAAATGCCCGTATGGAAGCCCCCTTTACCATGCATGCCCATGCCCGTCCATCCCGCATCGTGCATTTCTCCGGGAGCCTCGACCCCATCGCATCAAACTTTCTCCGGTAGCAGGTGACCCACCACCTCCGCGCTGGCACTGGCAATGCTGGAACATTTTCAAACTGAGACCTCGCACCAAAGACTCATTTTCGTTGCTCTATTGCTACATTCGCGCTCCCTCACCTCGCAGGTCCTCTGCAACCCTCGATAGCTCTTGCCCTAAGGAACCCATATGTTGGATTTCGCTCGGAGACTCTTCGGGAGGTCGCGGGATCGAAGTCGGTAAGGGTGGGAAGCCTTGCCATATAAGGTTCCATTGTTGAACACAAAAAGGAGGGGAAATCCCCCTGGTAGACCTCTCAGAACTAGAAGGCGCGAGCCGCACTGCGACGGTGGAAGCAATCAGCCGGGCATGTCGAGAGTGGGGCTTCTTCTTGGTAATTATAAACATTTGCAGTATCTCATATATCATTTTTCTGACAGTTCGATCGTTGTTCACATCAATTCATGTGATGTTGAGAATTACAGGTGAAGAACCACGGGGTTTCAGAATCCACCATGGAGAACGAGATGCGAGTGGGGCGAGAATTTTTCCACCTACCCACGGAGGAGAAGATGCGCTACTTCTCGACGGACCTCAAATCTCGCATGCGCTACTCCACCAGCTTCAATGTTAAAGACGACAAAACCCTTAACTAGAGAGACTATATCCGCTACTCTTGCAAACCCTTGGAAGAGATGTTGCCCCTTTGGCCTGACAAGCCCACAGATTTCAGGTATCTAGGGGCGATTGAATTTGGACACTTTTACAGAACTGCTAAGGTGATCCAGGAATTAGTTGAATAATTATTAATCATGTTTGTTATCAATATTATGCATTTGGTTATTTTTTTGTATTTGTATTTAATTAAACAATTTTGATTATGAGTGTCTTCACAATTTTTTTCTTTTTAATGGACTTGTCTGGTGGAGCTCCACTCGTCATCAAGATGAATTTCTGATGGAAGTTCTACCCTCATTAGAGACACAGAGTTTATGTGGCCTTGATATTGGGGCAGCGGCCACCAAAAATATTAGTCATTCAAGCCAGATATATAATTTTTCTAAAAGGAAAAACAAATTAACAACATAAACAATTTTACTAAAATAATGTTAATATTATCGGACAATTGTTTCATAATTCCTGTAAAGATTTCCATGCTCATTGAATGCTTTGAATGCTTTACCAAGCTACTTCAATCATTAAATCAAGATGCACACTTCCTCCCAAAGAAAAAATAGAATGACAACATACAAATTTTTACTTAAAAAAATAAATAGAGTGACAACATAAGCAATTTAATAAACATATTATATTGGGCAAACATTTTCTTAATTGCTATAAAGATTTTGAGGTTCGTTCAATTCTTTACAAGGCAGCATTCATCTGGAATGGCTTGCAGATTCTAAAATATTTTTAGAATCTGGTAAATATGAGTGAAATTAACTGTTTAACCTGGATTTTATCTCTTATTTGTTGAATTTTAGAATAAGATAGTCATTCATTCTTTTTGGTAGAGCAAATATTTTCTTAATTGTTATAAAGTTATTGAAATTTATTTAATTTTTTTGTGAGATAAGGATTGCAGATTCTAAAATATTCTTAGAATCTGAGTAAAATTAACTGTTTAACTTTGTTTGACCTAACTTCTATCTGTAAAATTTCAGAATCAGATAGACATTCACGCTTTTCGCTAAGACAAACATTCATTTTCTTAATTACTGTAAAGATTTTGAAATTCATTCCATTCTTTAGAATCCATATACATCTGGAATAGATTGCAAATTCTAAAATATTTTTAAAATCTGATACACATGACTATGAGTGACATTAACTGTATCACCTGGCTTCTATATGTAGAATTTCAGAATAAAGACTGCTAAGAACTGCCCATATTATTCTCTATAACCAAATTTTCATGTATGGAAAGATTAATTAACTCCCCAATTTGAAACTGTTGGATTGTTCAGAAAGGAAAATGCAGAGTACAGTAAGCAAATTGGAGATATTGTGAGCATTCATTAAGTTATATGTGCGTTAGGTTACAGTTTATTGGAGATTTTCCCTCTTTTTGTGTTTCTGCTTTTGTTGGCTATACAGTTTGAGAATTTGTTCAAAGACAGTACTGATTGAAACTTGCTGAGGCATTCGTGATGTTTATTAATCTCTAATTCTTTTGACAGATTTTGGTGGGTTTTTCAAGCTTCGAGATTAAGTTTTTGTAAGGGTTTGGAAAAAAATAACTTCAATACTAACACGAAAAACCCTATTGAAATATATCAATAGCCTCATAAAAATGATGTGGAAATTTCAAATGGGGAGATTTTAGAAAATTCTACATGGTATTGAAGCTTGTTATGTTGAAATTCCCTTCTTACGAAAGAGGAAGTTCAATATTTCAATGACAAGGAGTTGTGTTTGTTGCCTTATTTGCTTTAGAGATTGGAGTTGTATTTTTCACTCGAGATAAGTTCTAATTTACTCTGCTTGTTCCTTGACATGTTGATTGAGGTGTTCTTCAAGATTTGTAAGGATGATGTCTCAATTTTGGAGAGTGTAATAAGTAGAATATGCTTCCAACTTTGCTCCTTGGAAGTATACACAGCAAATTCTAATTAAGGAGGTCGAGCTTTGGGTGTTTGTTAAAAAAAATTTTATTGTCTCTACCAATCTTATTCAAATTGGTTGATTACAAGAATGAGGTGGCTAAGGAAAAATGAACCATTCTTGATTCAATGAAAAACTTTTTTATCCCTCACATTAGAAAGAATACAATTAAAGAGATATATGATGTTTTGATAGCTTTGTACAATAATGTGAACATTTCTTATTAAATATGTTAAGAAATAAGGTCTATGTGATTTGCATGACTAACACAAACATTGTGGCAAGTTCCATGATGAAGATCACAAAGTTGGGAGCTCAATTTGTTGCCATAAGGGTGAAATTTGAAGATGGAGAGTTGGTGTTTGTTACACCAAATGGTTTATAGCATCATGGGAACTCTTTCTTTAGGGTATCTATGCTGATGATAATTTTCCCACCTTTGTAAAGCTTTGAGATTATGTTGTGTAATAAGAAACAAAGCCAAAGACTATTTCAATGAAGTAGATCAAATTAAAATATTTTTCCTCGTAAGGAGGATGTGTAAGGGAGGCAACAAAGGAATGCTCAAGAAAGAGAAGCATGAATTAATTTATTTGAACTAAGATAAGAAGGATTTAAGTCATGTGAAATATTTGAAGTTCCAACATAAAGGAAATCATGCCAACAAATGTCTAGAAAAAAAGGAAGGCAAAGAACCAAACTAATTACCACTGAGTGTAGATATTATATATGGAAATTAGACAAGTTTGAAAAGAATAAATTATGTGTGTGTGAAATCAATTCAAATTCATATTTACAATGGATCATGACCGTAAGATTAATACTTGTAGAATTAAGAGCCATGACTCTTCATGAGGGTTGCTCTTCATAAAGATCGACTTGTTACAAAAGGATATAACATCTAACTATCTTAAATTAAATGCCAACATTAGCATGTACTCTAATCTAAGTATGGTGCAAGGCATCGCTTCTTAAAATGATCCAACCTCAAAGCATTAGTAAGGATGAGTGTCGAGTCGATCCAAACTCCCAAATAGCTTCATCTTCCAATAGGTTCCTCCACTTAACTTACATTTTTATTTCTTTTTACTTTTGTAAGTAAGGTTTGGCTATTATTTTTTCTAATGATTGATTTCATTTTCTTTATCTAATAATATATTCGCAAAATGTTTCAATGCGTATTTCTTTTCTTATGATTCTCTGCCACAATGAGTTACAACATCTCGTCAAGTCAATTCCTAATCCCTCTGAAACTCATCAAGCAAGTTGCATTATTTATTGTCACTATTAGGATCACCTTCCTTGAATATGCTCTTTTTTTCTTCTTCTTTTTAGAGCTCTATTCTCTAGACATTTCTTTAAGTAATCCATGTGAACCACTCTCATAATTTCTAGTTATAAATCTTATTTGGACTTTCTTCTTTTTATGTTTGACCAATCCCATCTTCTTCTCAATCCTTCAATCCAATTATATTAATGATGTCATGCCCCAAAGTTTGACCATGAGTATCTATGACTTTAGCAAAATATTTGACAATGGTTGGAGACGACCCTATAGCAATTCGTTTCTATTCATACTAACAAATACATTTTGTTCACTTCTTTCCTCCTACATAGTCAAACTATTATTTGCAACATATTGTCTTGAATTACCTAGACCACTCCTTTGCTCTACATTTTCTAATCTTCCGTCATCTTCCATCAACTCTAGTTGATTATTTGAGTTATCACATTCTCAAGGTTCTTTCATGATAGCATTAAACTTTGCTAAACCGGAATGGATTTCCCTACATACATCTAGTATCTTTGATGCAAATAAATAATTTTGATTGCCTTCCTCCATATAGTTTTTCATCTTAGAAACATGTCATTTTGTAACTTTCACTTCTCCATACTTGATTTCATTATTTATGACCAAACAACCTTCTAAATCATAATATATGAAGAAGACCTCACAACTATTAGAGAATTTTGAGATCTAACATGAGCCTCTTAAAAAAATTAATAAAAGAGTTGTAAATTTTCAAAAAGAAAGAAGTACTTATTATCATGCTTTCAACTTATGTCCATGATATGTGAAAAAATCCCTCATGACCATCTAAAATAGATATATTAAAGAAAAATAATAAAATAGTAATAAATTTTTAAATAGGAAAGAAACAAATCTACTTTTTATCACATTTTCAACCTATGTCTATCATAAGTGAAAAAAATCCTCACTATCATTGGAGAAATTTTGAGATCTAAAATAGCACTTTTAAAGAAAATAATAAAAAATATATAAATTTTAAAAGAAAAAGAATACAAACTACTTCTTATCATATTTTCAACTTATGTATAAAGTCTAAAATAATGCTCTTATAAAAAAAATAATAAAAAAATTATGATATTTAAAAAAATGCAAATTATTTCAAATGTAAACATTTATCAAACATGTGAAAATTAAATTTTACATTTGTTAACTATTCACTTTACATTATTTTAATAAACCAATCAAATAAATTAAAAACAAAATATTACCAACTCCCTACCACATACAACATTCATTTCATTCATTTTCATAATGTCATGTTCATCAACCAAACATCACCATTCAACAAACATCATCATTCTTCCCAACAATGTCACATTTGATGGTTAATCAAACAAAAATCACCCACATAAAATAAGCATCACCATTCCACCCATTCATGTAATGTTAATCAAACATGGTCACCAACATTACTTGTGAATATGTTATATTCATTTTTCAGATCACCAACATTACTTATGAATATGTTATGTTCTTTTTTGGGTGACTACTATCATAGACAACTCAAAATATCACATTAAAATAATCGTTGCAGAATGTTATTCCAATTTGTTCTTTTTAATTTTATATGTTGATATTTCTTACCCTTGTCCTCCAAAGTGCTTTGGAAGCACCACTGCTATGGATCCTGAATCTATTAAGTTTATTCATCCTATTTGGTGGTGAGATTGGGTACAATAGATCCAATGTTTTGTTAGATCCAACTAACAATTGTTTTTGTTATTCTTTCACCAACGGCCTTCTTGTCTACTCCTCAGATGAAAAACAAGATGGTAGGAAACCCTTAAACTTTTTGTGTCATCTTCTTTATACTAGTTGTCAACTTTGTCAGCTCGTTTTATTCAGTGGTTTTTATTTTGATGGCTAATTTTAAAAATATTTTAACATTGAACTAATAAGAATGAGATGAATTTTAAAACTGTTAAATTGTAATTAATGGGATCTGATTTTAATGGGACTAAAATGGGACTAAACGACTTCTTACTTCAACAAGACTGACATACTGCAAAACTAAGCATTGACAATCCTTGTATCACTACCCATAAAAATTTATCGGTGGAGACTAACATACTGCAAAATTCATAATTAAACATTGACAATTACTACATCACTACCCATAAAACTTAATTGACCGATAACGATTAATCGAATCCAATTTTAAAATATTCTCAAAATCAACAATCTAATTTAATTCAATATCTACTACTATTAATTTCTAAATCACTATTCCAGCCTTTTTTATATATTTACATTCAACATTTTTCTTTTACACAATTCAATTCTAAAAAAATTATTCTCACACAAAATTCTTATTAAATTTAAAAAACAAAAACATATATTAAATTTATTCATTTATTAACATGCTTAATTTTTGTGAAAACAAACTTCCATAATCAAAATTCCATTCATACAATGTCCTTACATAAATTAAAATAAAATTAGATTTATCTATTTAGTAGTTCTTTCTATTTTAAAATTTAAGTTTATCTATTTACTAGTTTTTTCTATATTTTAAAATTTAAATAATCATTTAAAGACAATTTATTTCTCAAGATCTAATCATATTCACACTTTGAATTTGAAAAAATTAACCAAAAATATCAGTCTCAATGAAATCAGAACCATCTGAATTCCCTTCACCCTGTTAAAATTTCAGATCCAACCTCAAACCCTTCTAACACTGAAATTCTTTAGCACAAGCCTATGCATCTTGAGCAAACACAATGACCCATTTGACCGCTGTAAATTTTGTAACACAAAACTCAGATACCTGATTAAACACAATGAACCATTTGAAATGGAAAACGAAAATAAAATTGGAGGAATTGTATAAGAGTTGATAAAGTGTGCAGCCACAACAGAGCAGCCATGAGATCGATTTCCATAGAATAAAATTCCAAGAAGTGTCTGTTTGGAAAATCACACTCAAAAAAGTTCCCATCCTGCAATATTATCTAGAAAGAAAAGATTGCAAGCCCAATCCTACATATGACATATGGACATTGTGATGATAAAACTATGGTGTTTGCCGAGCAGTGAGCAGAGATAGTTGCATCCCTCTTTTGTCTTTCACAGCCTCAAAGCCTCGGGCACAGAAAAACCTGGTACTACACCAATGCCTTAAGAAACTTAATCTCGAAGCTTGAAAAACCCACGAAAAACCCACCGAAATCCGTCAAAAGAATCAGATGTTAATAAGCATCACGAAGTAGGCATCTTCTCCTCCGTGGGCAGGTGGAAAATTCTCGCCCCACTCACATCTCGTTTTCTAGGGTGGATTCGGAAACCCCATGGTTCTTCACCTGTAATTCTCAACATCACATGAATTGATGTGAAAAGCGATCGAACTGTCAGAAAAATGATATATGAGATACTGCAAATGTTTATAATTACCAAAAAGAAGCCCCAATCTCGACATGCCCGGCCGATTGCTTCCACCATCGCAGTTCACCTCGCGCCTTCGAGTTCTGAGATGTCTATCAGGAGGATTTTCCCTCCTTTTTGTGTTCAACAATATAATCTTATATGGCAAGGCTTCTCACCCTTACGGACTTCGATTCCGCGACCTCCCGAAAAGTTTCTGAGCGAAATCCGACAGATGGGTTCCTCAAGGCAAGAGCTAATCGAGGGTTGCAGAGTCCCTGCGAGGTAAGGAGCGCGAATGGAGCAATGAAAATGAGTCTTTGGCGCGAGCTCTCAGTGTGAAAATGAGCCAGCATGGCGGGTGCCAGCTCGGAGGTGGTGGGTCATCCACTACTGGAGAAAATTTGACGCGATGAGGTCGGGTTCACGAAAAAATGCACGATGCGGGATGGAAGGGCATGGGCATGCATGGTAAAGGGGGCCTCCATACGGGCATTAAATGCCCTATGGCAGGCTGGTTAGCCTTTGCCATCATGATATACTGGGGCGCTTCATGAATGAAGGAATGAGAGGGATGGGCGACTGTGATGAATGAAGAATGAGAGGAGGAAATTGACATACAAAAAGGAGGAGGTGATCGTAATTTTTGCAATCTCAGAGTGATCGAGTGAAAACAGAGTGATTGAGTGGATTATTCATGAAGAGGGTAATTTTCGGTTCCTTTTAATTTATTTCTTTATCTCTTTGTTTATTCAGTTGGTTAACGAGGGAAAGGCTATTTTTATGTATAACCTCACAGATGGTTTTCTCTGTTTAATCTACAGGTTAATCATGGGTGTTCTTTCTCTCTCACAAGAACTGTGATGTAAAGTTGTCTGTCTTATGGAGTGCTCCATAAATATTTTGTTGTGTAGTGTTGTATGCATCAATGTCTTGTGTAGTGTTGTGGTTGTGTTTTGTGTAGTGTGTAAATGCTTGTTTTTTGTCTCTGTTAATTGAGAGAGAAAGTCCGGGCCAAAAAGACTATGCACTGGTGGTTGAAGGGCCAACTTGATGTAACAAATAATGCGTCCAAAGTGAGTTGTACCGCAATATTTTCTTGAATTATTTTAAAATTCATTCTCGGCCATTTTGTATGATTCTTTTGCTCATGAGTTGAAATTTTACATACAGGAGCTGGAGTACCGTTTCCAGTGTTTTGTAGCAGAGAATGAAGATTTTCCAGCGCTTTTCCAACTATCACTTTGGGGAGTTTAAATAGAAAATGAAAAATTCCTAAGCAGCAAGGTTAGTATGTTGCTCTCTTCTCCTCTGTTTCATGGTTCATGTTTATTTCTAATTCTGTGAATGGCCCTGTTTTCCACGCCAACTCTGCCTCCTCCTTGCCTCTAATGATTTTTTTTTCTATTTCGTTTCCAGTCTATTATTCCTCTTTCAGAGAGTATTACAAACATTCTTTAATAGTAAATTCTATATATAAATGTTCTTTAATAGTAAAATCTATATATAAATGTTTATAGTGAAGATATTTCTAGAGTTGCTGGGTGAGGAGGGTATGCACCAGACCGAACGCTTATTCGGTGCTTTCTCCTAGTGTCCTCACTGCCATGGTGCTTTTGGTGATATAATCAAGGAGAAGATGGCTAAAATCTCTCGAGAGCATTTGTGGTCAATCTTTTTTGACATTTCCATTTGTGAAATTTTTCCATTTCGATTTAGAAAACCTACCCACTCTCCGTCATCATCCCTTCAGTAGAGCATTTGTGGTCATCCTTTCTTGACATTTCCCTTTGTGAAATTTTTCCATTTCAATTTAGAAAATCTATCCACTCTCTGTCATCATCCCTTCAGTTAGGATTTTTCGTGTTCAAATTATTTAGTTCTTCCTTCATCAGAGAACCGTCTGAATTTAATACCCTGAACTTTCTATTCATCTAGCCATTATCACCTAGTACAACACATGTTCTGCATCGATACTCATCACCTTTTCATCGATGTATTGAAAGCCAATATAACTCGTTAGTAGTCAATGAATTGTTAAATACCTTTTCATGGCATTTTCTCCACAATCGTGCTAGTCTGGTCTTGTTATTGTTATTTATGATGCATCTCAATGATAAGGAACTTGTGTGGTAATTTCCTCTACTTAGCCCTAGTACATTACTGCGCATTACCATAATACATGTTACGCTGCATTCTGCATTAAATCACATCTCAGTTCATCTTATATAAATTCTACTTAAAGGTTGATAGAGTTAGCTGGAATGGTAAACTGCCAAAATCAGTATTTATTCATTTATAGATACAAAACCGTTCTTGGGTTTCCAACAGAGAGTGGGGTTGCCTCTAAAACTTCTTCCCGTCACAAGACTTTGCAAGTCTTCAAAGTCACATCTGCTCCTAACCAAGCTGCTGACACTTATAACTCCATAGGTGAATAGGGGTCTAGCGTGTCAATTGTACTTTATTATTTTAATTAAGCCGTCTACGTTCTAGAATTTTAATTTATTTACCAGATTAATTAAGCCGTCTACGTTCCAGAATTTTAATTTATTTACCAGATTAAGCGAAGTCTACGATGCATTTTAGTAATATTTGTAGTAATATTTAAAGATAAAAAATTAGATTGATTTTAAAAATAATTAGTATGATGAACATGTGGTCAGTGTATTAGACCAGAGGCACAGGTGTCACATGAGAGGAGCCCGAACCTAACAATTAGTTATGTGTTTAATCGCGTTTCATTTCACAGTTTGTTCTTTGCTTTTCTAGTTAGGATTTAGCTAACTGTATCTTGCATTTACTGCATTTCATTCTCCACATCCAGTCCATATTCATTTATATTTCTACATGAGTTTCACACTTTGCAGATTTAACAATCGACACGGATCATTACCCTTATTTCACTTACTTCTTTGTGGAGGCGATAGCCACTACTAGGCTCAAGCAAGCGGTGGTTGGTATCTCGATAGACTGCAACTTCTCACCTTTCAAATACTTTCTTGACGCCCCTGGCTGACTCTTGTCAAACAAATAGGATTTGATAAGATAGTCCTCCTTTCCTCATTAAAACGCATGACCTCTTGTCAAACAAATAGGATTTGATAAGATAGTCCTCCTTCCTCATTAAAACGCATGACCTGCTCTATCAATCTGTCATTCCTACATTTTACATAATTATTTTTCCCCTGTTTTAATGCTTTTTTTCTTAATTGGCATAAAACCTAACTAAATGTAGAGACTGAGTTATCTCATACATCTGGCTCTTGCTTTCTATGCTTTATATTTTAGTGATTTGATAAGTTTTGTGTTTCTGTAGGTGAAAACAAGTACAATAACCTCATCTTTATTTCTACTAGCTTCATATTTATTTCTAATGCATCTATTCCTTCGATATTACGTGCCTGGACCCGGAATTAAGTATAATGTTTTTAACTCCTGTCCATTTTTTTTAATATGTTCTTGGCCCGCACTTAATTGTTTCATTTTTATTTATTTTCCTCTATTCTTGGTTTTATCAATCGCATTATATGGTCATGATAAGGAAGCTATTAATCTTTTATTTCATTTTGCTATATCCCTGGTGATCAATCCCACTAAGCCTTTTTTCCAATGTCCACAATATCGAAATCCATTAATACCTCACTAAGCCCTTTTTCCAATGTCCACAATATTCGAATTCCGTTAATAACTCTTCATCTGTCTTATCACGCATCTTCTTGAAGCGTTCTAGTAAACAAGAAAGCCTTCTTGTTTAGCGAAACAGGTTTCCTTTATAAGGCGAGGCGATCTCTCACGCTGTATAAGTGAAACAGGTTTCCTTTATTTCCTTTATCTTCTGTACAAGTGAAACGGGTTACACTGAAACAAAATTTCTTTATTTTCTTTTAAAGATGAAAGATCAATTTTATATAATATGGGGAGCAAGAATTAATTCACAAATCTGTATATGCCAAATATAACAATGCCTAACCACCGTCATAATCTCTAAACCGTGACAAGCTATCTTTGCCCGTCTGTAATAAGCTTTCAATATGCCTAGGCATCACGTGCAGTCCAGCCAGCATTGTGTTGTCTCTGTCTCTGTCCCAGAATTCTCTGATTCTACATTTTCAAGCGGAATCCGTGGTGCTGCCTACTCATCATGTCAAGCGTACAGAATCCAGATCATATGAGATAATGGGCAACACCAGAATGTCATGATGATGAGATAAAAGCAATCATACAATTGACAACGATCTCTTAAAAAAATGGGTCACGTGGCAACTCTCACCTAATCGAAGATTCCTTTTCCTCTCTTCTATTAATTAGATTACGTAGTTTTATTAATTATATAGGAACATGTTTTCTTTTTCAACGCTTTTTTATTATTAAATTTCCAATCTAATATTTATATATTTTTACATTAAGTAGTTTTATTAATTATATATAACGTTTTATATTTTTAAATTTCTTCTTTAAGTTTTTTTATTATTAAATTTTCTAATGTAATATTTAGTTTTACATTATCTAGTTTTATTATTATTATTTAGCAAACATATTTTCTCTTTCAACATTTTTTATAATTAAATTTCAATGTAACATTTATTTTTATATTAGGTAGTTTTTAAAATTATATAGCAAGATGTTTTCTCTTTCCACGTTTTCTTTATTAAATTTCCAATGTTTATTAAGATAAATACATTTACCAAGAATAATTTCTAATGTTTATTGAAATAAATACATTTACCAAAAATCTGCATTGTCTATTTAAAATTTCAAAAATAAACATGTGATGGGTCCCAGCCCACGCTGGCGGGCTTTAACACTTTTATACCTCCACCTGTACGTATACGTGTTGTCTGCACAGTTGATATTTCTCCCGCGGTTGTCTTCGGTAGCTGAGGAATTTATTGTTCGCAGTTATGGCTCCGTCCTTGCCTCGGTATTGGTAGATAAACTAACCCTAACTCCGCCTTCGCGATACTTCGGTCATTTGTCGTTGCTCCTGGAGGGTTTCTGGAGCTCTGCGAAATGCGCTGGTTTGTGGATTTGTTATGTGGTTCTGTTATGTGGTTCAATGGTGACGGATTATCTTTCCTCTGGCTCTGTTTATGGCGAGGGTTACTATGGTATTTCTGTTCGGTTGTTTTTACTTTCTCTGTTCCTGTACGCGTCTCCAACTGTGCACTGTGGCCCTGGGTAAGTTCTGCTTGTCTTCTGTTCAGCTAGAAAGAAGGTTAGGCATATACGTTCTAATACAGTCTTGTTTTATTGGAATTCAACCGGTGGTTTCGCTCCTGGTTCTGGTCTAATGTCTGTTCATTCTCTATGTATGGAATTTGTGCCTCTGTTCTGGTTCTTGTCTATATCTTGGATGACCAACTCGTGGTTCCGAAAACTATTGCTGCTTCGTTGTCCGAGCAGGTCGATGGCACGCGTGGAAGAACTCTCAACTCAGGTAAGCTACTATGTCCCTAATTCAATCTCTGGTTTTCTGTCGGCTAGAATCTAATCTGCTTGCTCCTCTGGTCGTTCAGTTGCTCATGGTGTCTCTGGTTCCGGTTTGGAGGCTTCTCTGCACACGGTTTTCAGGTAAACTCTCACAACCCTGTGCTCGTTTGACTGTCAGTTTGATTATGGTTCAATTCGAGGGCTCCATACTCTGTATTCAACGAACCCTAATATATGTTGTTTGTTTGGTTGCAGGTCTCTCTCTGGGACCTGGAGGATGCATGGTTCGATCCTCAGTTATAGTTGACAACTCAAAAATAATTCTGGGTAGGCCTCGAACCTTTGCATATGGGTTGTTTCTGTTAGCTCATAAGTCGAATCGGGTAATGGGTTTGCCTGTGTGTGTTTGTATGAGATATTTCTCACCTACGCTGCGGCTCCTTTAGTTTTGATTCTATAATTCAATCCAACCCTTACGAGGGTTTCATCGCCTGTTCATTTGATGTCTAACCCTAATGAGGGTTTTGTCCCTTCACACTCTGTCTTGGGTATTTGGTGTACACGGCTCCGGTTTCGATAGCGAACCTTCTGTGTATAGAGTGCTGTGATAGTTTTGAATACAATACTGTATGTAACCCTTAAGGGTCCGTTACCGCTCGATTCCTTGTTTGACTGTGTATTATTGTATGGACTGTGCTATAATTGTATTGAATGTAATATGAGAAAAAGTTCTATTTTGTGTACCTGTACATTCGATTTCTGATGATGCTCTGTCACTGCTTTATAATTCTCGTAGTTGTTAACTGGTATGTCATTTATTGGACTATGGCCGCGTTCTTTGAATCATGACTCTGTTTGCTAGTCGGCAAGGCTTTCGAACTTCGCTTTATTACACTTTGTTACAATTTAATTTACAGTAGCATAAAATGATGATACTCATATGTGGGAGATTGTTCAATAAATTAGGAAGAAATAACAGAAAGGAAGATGGACAGTTTCTGTAGGTACTTGAATGCTCTGCTTCGTTTTATTATTCAGTTTTTCAATTCTTCTTTCGCTTCAAAGCAAAAAGGACCCTACTTTTACATCATTGTCTTGCTTTTATAGCCTATTGTACAGTTAAGGCTTTCAGTTTGTCTGTCTGTTACAAAAACAGTTTTGTATTCTGTTCTTACTTCTAAAATGCAACTGTTCAGATAATTAAAAGGTTTATAAAAGCAACCAATTGTTATTTTCCTAACTCACCTAAACTAACCTTCTCTTGACAATAAAACCAATTAATAAACTTAAGTGTAAAGAGCTGGAAAGTAAATCTCCTAACTGCCTCTGACCTGTAAAAATAAAAATAACAATAAAAGAAAAATTATTTCCACCAGGATCCGACAACTTTGGTGTCCTGCTCGTGAACCTGTTTCGGGGTCTATCTGCTTCATCATTGGGAGCTGGATGCTCCTGCATCAGGCTCCCGGGGTGAGAAAAGATCCTGACTCCTGTTCATGAGTTCTGCCACTGTTGTCCCTGTTCGTTCAATCTGCCTGGCGTCAAGCCATGAGCTGTCCTCTATTGGACGGTTCTTCCACTTGACCAGGTACTGAAAATAATTCTTCCGCCTAGTACGTCTAACTACCTGAGTTTCGAGGATGCCTTCGATCTCAGGGGGTTGGACATAAGGCATCTGTTTCTTCCAACTGTCTCTATCTTCCTGGGTGTGCCATGTGGATTGTCCTGATTCATCCGTCTTTTCTTCCAATAGTTCGCCTGAATATGGAAACAAATCTGCCACATTGAAAATAGGTGATATGCCTATTCCAGGTGGTAGCTGGATTTCGTAGGAATTCACTGAAAACTTCCGCAAGATTTTGCAAGGTCCTATTTTCTTGAATTTTAATTTGTTGTACGTACCTCTAGGAAACCGCTCTTTGCGTAAGTGTACCAGAACTTCATCCCCTACCTCAAAATGGACTTCTCGCCTCCTCAGATCTGCATGTGCCTTATACTTCAAGCTGCTGTCCTGTAACTTTGCCTTGACTTGTTCATGCAAATCTCGCATAGCATTCGCAAAATCTTTGCCATCCGCACTCCGTCGTTTCTGTAAACCAAGATCTCGAAGTTAATGCACTCCTCGTGGGTGCATTCCATAAAGAATCTGGAAAGGACTGAGACCTGTGCTACGATTCGGTGAATCGTTGTAAGCAAACTCTGCTTGTGCCAGCACTCGGTCCCACATTCTAGAATTTTCTCTGACCAAGCTGCGTAATAGATTTCCTAGACTTCTGTTCACAACTTCTGTTTGTCCATCGGTCTGTGGATGGTAAGCAGAACTGTAGCTTAGTTGGGTATTCATTTTCTTCCATAAGGTTCGCCAGAAATGTCCAGTGAACTTTACATCCCTGTCTGATAAGATGGTTGTGGGTAAACCATGTAATCGGACAATCTCGTTAAAAAACAAGTGAGCCACATAAGTAGCATCACTGGTTTTCCGACAAGGTACAAAATGTGCCATTTTCGAAAAATGGTCTACCACCACCATTACTGAATCATATCCTTTCTGTGTCTTAGGCAATCCCAATACAAAATCTAAACTCACAGAATCCCAAGGCCTGCTTGGAATAGGTAATGGCGTGTACAGTCCTGTGTTCTGGCTGTGTCCTTTTGCCAATTGACACACCTTGCACTTAGTCACAAAACGTTGTACGTCCTGTCTCATTTTCGGCCAAAAGTAAAAGTGACTAAGCTGTTCCAAAGTCTTGTCAATCCCAAAATGTCCAGCCAATCCCCACTATGTTTTTCTCGAAGGATATTCTCCCTCATGGAACAGCTGGGGATACACAATTGTCCTCCCTTGAAAAGTAATTTCTCCTGTATATTATAGTCCACCCAAGGATTGTTTCCTCATATTAAAGGATTTTGGCACGCTTCGTAAGCCTCTCTAAAATCTGGGTCTGTCTTATATAGATCCCACAAATGTTCGAATCCCAAAACCCGCACAGTGCTTTCCTGCAATAACAATGCTTTTCTACTCAACGCGTCAGCTACCTTGTCCGCTTGCCCGCTGATATGTTTCAGCACAAAATTAAAACTTTGTAGGTACTCCACCCATTTAGCGTGCTTATGATTAAGTTTATGCTGCTGCATTACATACTGTAATGCAGAATTATCTGAGAACAGTACGAACTCGTTTCCCAGCAAGTAATGCCTCCAATGTCTCAGTGCCTGTACTACTGCGTAAAATTCCTTATCATAGGAGGAGTACTTCTGTCTACTTTCATTCAGTTTTTCACTGAAAAACGCCACGGGTCTGTCCTCTTGGCTGAGCACAGCCCCAATTGCTGTCCCACTTGCATCACAACATACCTGAAATAGTTTTTGAAAGTCTGGTAGCCTAAGGATTGGTCTCTCCGTTATTTTCTTCTTCAGTAACTGAAAGCTCTTTTCCACCGCTTCTGTCCATCGAAAAGGCTGACTGGACTTTTTGATGGTCTCCAACACAGGAGCACAGATTCTGCTAAAATCTCTAATAAATTTTCTGTAAAAACTTGCTAGTCCATGAAAACTCCTTACCTCGAACAAATTCTTGGGTGACTGCCACTTCACGATTGTTGTCACCTTCTCTGGATCCATTTTCAATTCATTCTCTACTATCACGAACCCTAGATAATCAGCTCCTTCTGCAAAAATGTGCACTTCTTCAGATTAATCAATAATTTATTTTGCTGTAGCTTCTCAAGCACTCTTCGTACATACCAGAGGTGTTCTTCACGTGTCTTACTGAAAATCAGTATGTCATCCAAATAAACAATTACAAACTTCCCTATGTATTCCTTTAGCATCTCATTCATGAGTCGCATAAAAGTGCTGGGAGCATTGCTTAAACCGAACGGCATGACCAGCCATTCATATAAGCCTTCATTTGTTTTAAAATTTGTTTTCCATTCGTCTCCCTCACGTATCCGTATTTTATGGTATCCACTTTTCAAATCTATCTTGGAAAAATAAGCCGCCCCACTCAAACAGTCCATCATATCATCCATGCGTGGTAAGGGAAACCTGTACCGTATGGTGATTTTGTTGATGGCTCTGGAGTCAATGCACATCCGCCGCTCTCCTCCCTTTTTGGGGGCGAGAACGGTCGGTACAGCACACGGGCTCAAACTTTCTCTGATTAACCCCTTATCCAATAGCTCCTGCACCTGCTTTCTAATTTCATCGTTATCTTTGGGGCTCATTCTATAAGCTGCCTTATTCGGTAAGCTGGCTCTTGGTATGAAATCAGTATGGTGGCTAATGCTCCTCTTGGGAGGTAGCTTATCCGGCAAGTCATCTACTACTATATCTGCAAACTCCTCTAACATCTGTTGTATTTCTATGGGCAAATCTATGATTTTTGTGTGCAACACAACTGTCCTAGCTCTCCTTACTACAGCAAAATTCATCTCACTACTTTCAACCTGTCTCAAAAATTGTTTTCCGTTTACAAGTAACGCCTTTGGTTCATTTCCTTCAACTACCTCTTTCTCCTCTTTGATGGGTACAAGGGTATGTTTAACCCCATCTTTCTCAAACTTATAACAATTCAAAACCCCATCATGTATCACTTTCCTGTCATATTGCCAAGGTCTGCCCAATAAAATGTGGCACACGTCCATTGGCATAATGTCGCAAACAATTCTGTCCTTATAACGCCTAATCTAGAATTCCACTTCACTCTGTTCATCCACCAGCAACTGGTGTCCTTTCTGTAACCACGACACTCGATATGGAGTGGGGTGTTTCAGACGTTTCAACCCCAACTTTTCAACCATCTCGACTGACACCAGATTGTCAGTACTTCCGCTATCAATTATCATTTTGCAGCACTTACCTTGTGCTTTACAAACTGTTCTGAACAGAGCCTTCCATTGCGTCTGTTCAATACTTTCAGCAACTGGCTTCACCAACACCTTATGCAATACTAGAGCTTCCCCTGTTTCTGGGGCATTTTCTGCCTCTTGAGGAGGTGCTACTACTTCCTCTGGCTATGCCATATAGGCACCTCTCTGTCCAGTAGTATCTGTCTCTGGGCACTCAAAAGAGCGGTGCCCCCACTTGTGGCATCTATAACACTGGTATCCGGTTCCCCTTCCGCGACCAGTTCCTCTACCACGCTAAAATGATCTGCCACCTCTCATTCCATCTCCTTTCTCTGTTGTTCCCGAAGTCTTTGAACTGCTAGCTTCCTCGTTGTTGCTGGCAGTTCGGCCCCTACCATAGGACTAGCCTCTTCCTCTGTTAGACCCACGTCCTCTCCGGGCATTTTGTCTTCGGTTAAGCTTTTCTTCCGCTTTAACTGCACTCTGATATGCCTCCTCTGTATTGTTGGGAGACAAAATACTTATCTCATCTAAAATTTCCATCCTCAGCCCATTCACATATCTGGCTGTCCTCTCTGCTGTGTCCTCTGTGTATCCTGCTCGTAAATTTACTCGGTAAAATTCCTCTGTCTATTCCTTTACCGTCAGACCCCTTTGTCTCAAGTTCTGAGCTTGTCTATGCAACGCAATCTGGTAATCTCTTGGCAGAAATCTGCCCTTCAATTTAGCTACCATCCTTGCCCAGGTCTTTATCGGAGGCTTGTTTAGCCTTTTCCTCTCATTCTGGACACTGTCCCACCACAGTGTGGCGTGTCCCTTCAACTTCGTTGTTGCAAACTTGACCCTACGGTCTTCACTAATTTCTTCGCATTCAAAGTACTTGTCCATCTCGCTAATCCAATCTAAAACTACATCAATCAATAAACTGCCATCATAAGTCGGTAACTCTGGTTTTGGTTTACTATTTGACAATAACACAGACTTCAACAGTGTTACTTCTGGTGTGTCACCCTCATCTCCTCTTACTGGTGCTCCCACTTCTTCATCACTCACGTCCCCTAAATCCGGATCTCTCCTTCTACCTGCCTCTACTGCTTCTAATCGAGCAGTAAGAACTCTAAGTTCTTCCCTCAACGCCTCGTCTGCCATCCTTCGGGCACCTCTACCTCGTCCTCGTCTGCCTATATCCATTTCTCTCAGATCTCTTCAACTCGACTGCTCTGATGCCACTCTGATGGGTCCCAGCCCACGCTGCGGGCTTTAACACTTTTATACCTCCACCTGTACGTATACGTGTCTGTCTGCACAGTTGATATTTCTCCTGCGCTTGTCTTCGGTAGCTAAGGAATTTATTGTTCGCAGTTATGGCTCCATCCTTGCCTCGGTATTGGTAGATAAACTAACCCTAACTCTGCCTTCGCGATACTTTGGTCATTTGTCGTTGCTCCTGGAGGGTTTCTGGAGCTCTGCGAAATGCGCTGGTCTGTGGATTTGTTATGTGGTTCTGTTATGTGGTTCAATGGTGACGGATTATCTTTCCTCTGGCTCTGTTTATGGCGAGGGTTACTATGGTATTTCTGTTCGGTTGTTTTTACTTTCTCTATTCCTATACGCGTCTCCAACTATGCACTGTGGCCCTGGGTAAGTTCTGCTTGTCTTCTGTTCAGCTAGAAAGAAGGTTAGGCATATACGTTTTGATACAGTCTTGTTTTAGTAGAATTCAACCGGTGGTTTCGCTCCTGGTTCTGGTCTAATGTCTGTTCATTCTCTATGTATGGAATTTGTGCTTCTGTTCTGGTTCTTTTCTATATCTTGGATGACCAACTCGTGGTTTCGAAAATTATTGCTGCTTCACTGTCCGAGCAGGTCGATGGCACGCGTGGAAGAACTCTCAACTCAGGTAAGCTACTCTGTCCCTGATTCAATCTCTGGTTTTCTGTCGGCTAGAATCTAATCCGCTTGCTCCTCTGGTCGTTCAGTTGCTCATGGTGTCTCTGGTTCCGGTTTGGAGGCTTCTCTGCACACGGTTTTCAGGTAAACTCTCACAACCCTATGCTCGTTTGACTGTCAGTTTGATTATGGTTCAATTCGAGGGCTCCATACTCTGTATTCAACAAACCCTAATATATGTTGTTTGTTTGGTTGTAGGTCTCTCTCTGGGACCTGGAGGATGCACAGTTCGATCCTCAGTTATAGTTGACAACTCAAAAATAATTCTGGGTAGGCCTGGAACCTTTGCATATGGGTTGTTTCTGTTAGCTCATAAGTCGAATCGGGTAATGGGTTTGCCTGTGTGTGTTTGTATGAGATATTTCTCACCTACGCTGCGGCTCCTTTAGTTTTGATTCTATAATTCAATCCAACCCTTACGAGGGTTTCATCACCTGTTCATTTGATGTCTAACCCTAACAAGGGTTTTGTCCCTTCACACTCTGTCTTGGGTATTTGGTGTACACGGCTCCGGTTTCGATAGCGAACCTTCTGTGTATAGAGTGCTGTGATAGTTTTGAATACAATACTGTATGTAACCCTTAAGGGTCCGTTACCACTCGATTCCTTGTTTGACTGTGTATTATTGTATGGACTGTGCTATAATTGTATTGAATGTAATATGAGAAAAAGTTCTATTTTGTGTACCTGTACATTCGATTTCTGATGATGCTATGTCACTGCTTTATAATTCTCGTAGTCATTAACTGGTATGTCATTTATTGGACTGTGGCCGCGTTCTTTGAATCATGACTCTGTTTGCTGGTTGGCAAGGCTTTCGAACTTCGCTTTATTACACTTTGTTACAATTTAATTTACAGTAGCATAAAATGATGATACTCATATGTGGGAGATTGTTCAATAAATTAGGAAGAAATAACAGAAAGGAAGATGGACAGTTTCTGTAGGTACTTGAATTCTCTGCTTTGTTTTATTATTCAGTTTTTCAATTCTTCTTTCGCTTCAAAGCAAAAAGGACCCTACTTTTACATCATTGTCTTGCTTTTATAGCCTATTGTATAGTTAAGGCTTTCAGTTTGTCTGTTTGTTACAAAAACAGTTTTGTATTCTGTTCTTACTTCTAAAATGCAACTGTTCAGATAATTAAAAGGTTTATAAAAGCAACCAATTGTTATTTTCCTAACTCACCTAAACTAACATTCTCTTGACAATAAAACCAATTAATAAACTTAAGTGTAAAGAGCTGGAAAGTAAATCTCCTAACTGCCTCTGACCTGTAAAAATAAAAATAACAATAAAAGAAAAATTATTTCCACCAGGATCCGACAACTTTGGTGTCCTGCTCGTGAACCTGTTTCGGGGTCTATCTGCTTCATCATTGGGAGCTGGATGCTCTTGCATCAACATGTATAACTTTCCAATGTTTACTAAGATAAATACATTTACCAAGAATAATTTGGAATGTTTACTGAAATAAATACATTTACCAAAATTCTGCAATGTCTATTTAGAATTTCAAAAATAAACATGGGTTTCATCAACGTTGTATTCATTATTTTATTCTATATTTTAATTTGAAAAATATATATAACATTTAATTGTTGAAAGTTTTATTTACTAATTAAAAATATAATAAAGACATATTATCGTTGTATTAAAGTTAAAAGTTATTAAATATCTTTTTCTTACTTATTCTCAATATGTAATGGTTAGATTTAATTGTTATTATATTAAATTTATAAATTATATCGTACTTGTATCATTTTATATAATAATATTGTATTCATTCTTTTTAATATATATAAAATGGATTTTTTATGAATTGTGTATTTAATTATGTTGTAAATTGTAAGAAAATGTTTGTATACTAACAATATCATTTCAATGTTGTATGTTGCAGAAAATTTATCAATACTAAATTTGCTCGTCGGTGGGTGGAAGAAATTATCTATTTTTATGTTTTGTAATGTTGTAATTAGGAAAAATTATATATAATTTTGTTTATATCCACCTCAAACTATTTCGGCTCATCGAATGGAGGCAGTCTTCCGAAAGGGAGACATAGAGTGGCAATGGAGCTACATGCATCAGAGGTAGGGACTACACGGTAGATGGTACACCCAGAGATACAATCTATCCTTGATTGATATGCCATAGTGTTTGGGGAGATTCCACCAAGACAGCCACCGGATCGGGGGTTTGAGCACACCATCAAGCTTGAGCAGGGCATATAGGCTGTGATTACCACCCCCTATAAGCACCCCAAGGCCTATCGGGATGAGATTGAGTGAGCTATATAGGAATTGTTGGCTCTTGGGCATATCCAACTGAGCACAAGTCCTTTGCTTCTTCTGTGGTATTAGTGAAGAAGAAGGATGGTACATTGAGGATGTGCATTGACTACAGGGCCCTGAACAAGAAGACCCTAAAGAACAGGTACCCCATACCCAGGATCAATGAGTTGATGGACGAGTTGAGAGGGGCCCGTTACTTCCCAAAGATTGATTTGAGATTTGGGTACCATCAGATTCACATGAAGGAGCAGGACATCCCAAGACCAACTTTAGGTGTTATTATGGGCACTTTGAGTTCTTGATGATGCCTTTTGGGCTAACCAATGCCCCAGCTACATTTCAGTCCTGCATGAATCACATCTTCCATAGTCACTTGAGGAAGTTTCTGTTGGTATTCTTTAATGATATTCTCATTTACAGTAGGACTTGGGAGGAGCATCTCCAACACATTGAGACAGTATTGCATATCTTACAGGAGCAGTAGTTATATGCCAAACTCTCCAAGTGTGAGTTTGGCTTGATGAAGATGTTGTATCTGGGACACATCATATGGGTGGATGGAGTGAGGTTCCATGAGGAGAAGATAAGGGCCATCAGAGAATGGCCAGAGCCAAGAAACGTAACGAAACTTTGAGGATTCATTGGCATATGTACATACTACCGGAAGTTCGTCAAAGGTTTCTCACAGCTTCTTGCACCCCTGACAGATTTTACGAGGAAGGGGGCTTTCAATTGGTCAGATACAGCACAGCAAGCCTTTGATAGGCTCAACGAGGTTATGAGCAGCTGCCCAGTACTTGCATTGCCAGATTTCATGCAGCCATTTATTTTGGAGTGTGACGTGCCGGGAGAGGGGATTGGTGCAGTATTGATGGAGGGAGATCACCCTATAGTCTTTGAGAGCCGGAAGCTCCTTCCGCACAAGAGGTTGTATTCCATATATGACAAGGAGATGCTAGCCATCATGCATGCATTAGCTAAGTACCAGTAGTATTTGGTGGGTAATAGGTTTAGGGTGAGGACCGATCACAACAGCCTCAAGCTCTTTTTGGAGCAGAAGCAGCTATAGGAGAGGCAGCAAAAGTGGATCAGTAAGATCCAAGCATATGACTTTGACATTGAGTATGTCAAAGGTAAGAACAACATGGTAGGAGATTCCCTTTCATGTAGACCAGCCACGTTGTCTCTTATGAACTTGGATATAGATTGGAGGGCTTGAATCTTAGTAGAGTACTCCAAGGACAGGGTTGCAGGTGAGGTTCTAGATGGGCAAGTGGTAGATGACAAGTATAGTGTGGTCGATGAGATCATCTATTACAAGGACCAGATCTTCTTGACTAAGGGGTCTCAGCTCAAGAAGAAGATACTCTAGGCATCACATGATTCAGCTTTAGCAGGACATCAGGGGTTTACCAAAACCTACTAGGCCATTAGAGAGAGGTTTTCATGGAAGGGCCTCAAGGAGGACGTATTCCAACACATCTGGGAGTGCGATGTTTGCTAGAGGAACAAGGGGGAGATGATCCATCCCGCAGGTTTATCGCAACCTCTTCCCATTCCGGAGAGGAAATGGGAGAGTATTTCGATGGACTTCATCACAGGGTTGCCCATGGTATAGGGCAAGGATTGTATTTTTGTCATCATTGATCGACTGACAAACTACACAAATTTTTTTGCCATATCCGCACACTATACAGCAGCACAGGTGGCCGAGCTTTCCTTCAAAGAGATCTTCAGGCTACATGGTCTTCCTAAGACCATCCTCAGTGACAAGGACAACTATTTCATGGGCGGGTTTTGGGAGGAGCTTTTTTGGTTGGTGGGGACGGAGTTGACACCCAGTACCAATTATCACCCACAGACAGACGGACAGACGGAGATAGTTAACAAGTGGCTAGAGGGTTACTTGCGTAACTATGTCAGTGAGCAGCAGCGAGCATGGCTGAAATGGTTGCATCTGGGGGAGTACTTATACAATAATTCACATCACATGTCCATTGGTATGTCACCATTCTATGCCTTATATGGGTATCATCCTTTATCTTTTTTTGACGTGATGTTTGGTGATATTAGGGCTCCTAGAGCTAAGATTTGGATCCAAGAGAGTCAAGATATCCTCCAAGCTCTCAAGGATAACATGGCTACAACACAGAACCAGGAGAATCTGTATGCTGATAGGCGTTGGGTGGAGAGGCAGTTCGAGGTAGGGGCCATGGTCTACCTATGATTACAGCCATATCGACAGTCGTCACTGATTTAGAAGGGGGCTGAGAAGCTCAAGCCCCACTTTTATGGGCCATACAGGGTGATACGCCGGATTAGACAGGTTGCATATGAGTTGGAGCTGCCCCTAGGCAGCAAGATTAATAACATTTTTCATGTATCATGCCTGAAGAAGGCATTGGGGCAGCAGGTGACAGTGACAGATGAGCTACCACCCATGGATGATGAGGGGCATTTGGTATTGCAGCCGGAGGCTATCATTGATAACAGGGAGAGGCGGCTGCGAAGTAGGATGGTACGGGAATTCTTGGAGAGGTGGAAGAATTTGTCAAATGAGGATGCCACATGGGAGAATGAGTAGATCTTACAACATTCATCACTTTAGTTGCTTGAGGACAAGCAACATTTCGCCGGGGGAGACTATAATATTCCTAATTAGCCATGGCTAATTGGAATATTCGATTTTGTTCGATTTTTTTGCCTTCTATAGTTATTTGTAAATAAAAAGTGAGGAAGGGGGACATAACTCACTTTTAGAATAAAAATTAACTTCCTAGTAGCACAAAGTTGTGACTTAAACGGGAGCCAAGGGTGGCAAAAGGGGACGCAAGAATGGAGACCATGCAGACACATGGAGGAACTGCGCAGGAGGAAAGGAACACGTGGCAAGAGGGGAATCACACAGGAGGAGGTGAGCCTTGGGATTAAGAGAGGCAATGGCTATAAAAGAGAAAGGAGGCCCCTCATTTTGATCATTCTGGTTATGAGCATTTGTGGGAGTCATTCCAACTTAGAGCACGCTGGCTGTTTAGCTAGTCTGCAGCACTATTTAGTGCATTGAGTGTCTCCATTCAAAAATCTCACCCTTAGCACCAAGGGACTTCGAGTGCCTACTTGGGCATTTCCATTGGCATTCTAGTAGTAGTTTCATCAGCATTTTAACAGCAGTTTCATCAACATCTTTGAGGAACTGCGCAGAACCCCAAGGGGGTGATTTTTGGGGTTCAACCATTTCAGAAAATCATTCTGGGTTTTTCTAAGTTTCTTGAGTAGAGTCCGATTCTAGAGTTTCAACCTTTTTTGAGGAGGGGAGCAGCCCCAAATCCTCATTCGATTTTCAACAACATCAATAGCATGGTAGTTTCCCAGTAGCTTGGACACAGATCAGTGTGAGGCCATTCCAGGAAAGCTTTTTGAGTTTTTCTGGGTTTCTTGAGTAGAACCCGAATCCAGAGTTTCAGCTTTTTCCGATAAGGGTAGCAGCCCCAAATCATCATTTGTTTTCTAGCAGTAGCATCCACGCAGAGAAGCCAGTCTTGTCATTCTGAGAGTATTTCTTCACTTGCCTTGTGCAAGTCGAGGTGCCATCTGTCTAATCACCTCTTCTACTCATTTATTGCTCAGTATAATAAAATGGCTTAGCATTTCTCGCTGCATTTCTTGTGTATCTGCTTATATTTCCGATTTACATTATTATATGTTGTTCCATTGTTATTTTATCACTTCTAGGTTATTATATCATTTGCACATATTTGGTTGGAGTTTTTGCTAGGGTTTCAGGAATATTCTAGGTTAGGAATATTACAATACTCAACAATGATTGAATTACAGGGTTTGAAGAATTGACGTCGAGATGCATTCAAGACGAAACAAGAATGGTGGAGCAAGAAATGCCTTCTAATAGAAGCAACTCCTTTGGATTCTCCACTCATGCCAAAAGGAGAAATAATGCAGGGTCTAAAGGTCATTTCCATGGAAAGCCTAGATCTAAGGAAGGAAGGAAGGGAAGGTGCTTTGTTTGCAATAATTTTGGCCACTATGCGAGGGAGAGTCCAAATATAAGGGACACATTGCATGATGATGATCACAATCATTCCATGGGAAACTTCAACAACAACGATCAAAGGAATGGTAGGTTCAATGGCAAAGGAAAAAGGAATGAGGGGCATCAAGGAAATGATCGACCCTCCAAAAAATCAAGGAAGTCCAGGTATGAAGAATCCAATGTTGTTAACAATAAGCAAAAAGAGTACTATTTTATATCGGCCCTCTCCACTACCTCTCCTCCAGACAGTTTGGGAAATTCGTTGATTGATAGTGGTGCCTCAAGGCACTTCACCGGATATAAGGAAACCCTCTCTAATCTGATAGAAAGGGAGACAAACTTGGAGATCATCCTTGGAGATGATGCCACCTATCCCATGAAGGGAGTAGGGAATGTTACCCTTCAATTGAATCAAGGTAACACTATTCATTTGCAAGAAGTATTATATGTACTTGATCTCAAGAAGAACTTGGTGTCCATTTCAGCCATGGAGGACAAACGATTCAAGGTGGCATTCATCAATGGAAAGGTATGTGTTTGGAAAATAAATTTTAAAGATGCTTTTACTCTTGGGTTTAGGGTTAACACTTTGTATCAAGTTGGAGGAAGTCCATTGGGAACCATGTCTTGCAACACATCTCTATAATCTGAATTATGGCATCAAAGGTTTTCCCATCTTCATTATAAGGCATACCCGATGTGAGATAGATGGTGACAGGTATGCCTGAGTTCAAAGTAGAGCATGAAGGTGTATGTTCGAGATGTGCTAAATGGAAAACTTACAAGGGTACCATTCCCCTCAAGTAATAGCAAGACCATAGATATATTGCAATTGATCCACTCCGACATATCTAGTATGATCCCTGTAAACTCTTTGGGAGGATACTTATTTTATCTCACTTTAACAGATGATTAGTCTTGCAAGACCTGGATCTACTTCTTGAAGAAGAAGGATGAAGTGCTCACATGGTTCCGACACTTCAAAGCCTTGATTTAAAACAATTCCAAGAAGAAAATCAAGATATTGAGGACTGATAATGGGACTGAGTACGAATCCAATGAATTCCAAGATTATTGCAGAGAAGCTGGCATTAAGAGGGAGACTACACCCCTAAGCAGAATGATATGGCTAAAAGGATGAATCTCTCTATTGTAGAAGCAGTTGGTGCCATGCTTCATGATCAAGGCCTTCCGAAGTTCCTATGCACTGAAGTTGAAACTACTATTATGTATGTTAAAAATTGATGCCCTCATCAAGCCTTGGACTCCAAGACTCCCGAAGAAATGTTCACTAGTAAGAAACCCAATGTCTCTCATTTTAAAATTTTTGGAAGTCCCGTATATTTTCATGTGCCGAAAGAGAAAAGAAGCAAATTGTGTGCATCTGGTAAGAAAGGAATCTTTGTGGGCTATAGTGAAAATTCTAAGGGATATAGAATTTATGTGGCTAGTCAAAATGAAGTTGAGATAATTCATGATGTCACCTTCAACAAAGATATGGTGCTCAGAAAGATCAGCCACCTTCCTATCCTAATGAAGGACAAAGAAGCTAACACCATAAATTAGGGTGAAAAAGAGGACGAAACGATGCCTGATGTTGATGAACCTATGGATCCAATAGATCCTCCTCCTCATGAGCCTTCCTCCTCCAAGAGGAGACCCTCATAGCTTAGGGAGACTCTTGAAGATGCCGAGAGACATATTGCACCAAGGGGGACCTTCTAAGAAAGCAAGAAGCCAAACAGTTATCAAGGATATTTGACCGCCATGAGCACTATCTTTCAAAATCAGCCTTCATCATTCGAAGAAGTCGTGAAGCATCAAATATGGAAGGATGGTATGAATTAAGGATACGAGTCAATTATGAAGAATGATGTCTGGGATGTGGTCACTAGACCCTAGGACAAATTGGTTGTCACATCTAAGTGGCTCTACAAAATCAAGCATGGAGCTAATGGAAGTGCAAACCCTCTCATTCACAAATATAAGGGGGAGTTCACTTCTAAATTTGATATGGACCTAGGATCGATGCACTATTTCATAGAGTTGGAGGTCTGGCAAAAGCCAGGTGAAATAAATTTTCCTCTCTCAGAGAAAATATGTTGTGAAGATATTGGAAAGATTTGGGATGGTGGACTACAAGCCTGTGACTACTCCGATGGAACTTAACTTTAAGAAGTTATGTGGTAGTGTTACTGGACTTGAATTCATAAATGCTCTTCAGTATCGTCAACTCATAGGAGTACTAATATTCTTGGTGAACTCCCATCTGGAAATATGTTTTGCAGTTAACACATTGAGCCAATATATGGTTAACCCTCATCATATATATTGGATTGGTGCTAAGAATCTTTTGAGATATCTTCAGGGCACAATCACTCATGGACTGAGATACACTGTCGAATATGTGAGGCGACATGGTTATTCTGACGCTGATTGGGCTAGTATTCTGGTGGATTGCAAGAGCACTTCTGGATGTTGTGTTTCTTTCGGTTCTGCTTCAATATCCTGGATGAGTAGGAAGCAGAAATCAGTTTCCTTGAGCACCGATGAGGCCAAATACATCACTGCTAGTATTGATCTAGGTGGATATTAGTGGACACCAACCAATTCCACTTGGAACCCCACCATTTTTCTTTCAGTTTTTTCAATTTCCTTAATTGTAGTACAATTTACTATTTTTAGCAGTTTCTCGGGTCCTAAACTTCTTGATCCATTTTGAGGCCCTAAACGACGTTTTTTCCATTGTATTCGACCTTTGTAAGGTCATGTTTACCGTCACATTCCTTGGAGATATCTTTCCAACAGGATATCAGGCGCAACAATCAAAGATAATATGACCAAGTCATGACCCCGGGAAGTTTGCTACCCAACTAACCCCAATGGGGCCAATAAACTCTTGGTGTTACATGTCCTCGGGTTAGGGTTTTGGTTGTTTAGGGTTTTCTCTTATTGTTCAATAATAAAAAGGCCCTTAAGCCTCATTGTAACGTAGTTCAGAGGCATGTAGCCACCACATCTCTTCTCAGAGATAAGCTACCATCACAGAGCTAGTATCATTTTCATGTTGTTTGCAAGCATATTTCATTATTTGATATTAATCAAAGGAAGTGTTATTTCTGCTACATCTCTGCATTTATGGTTATATCTGTAATTTGTTGCATTCCTGTTTAAATCCATATTAGTGGTATTAGTGGGGTTTGCTCTTTCTCTGTTTTTCTTTGCATGTCCCCAATGAGGTTGACATATAAGGAGTTAGGTCTCAAAATGCTCGAACCTTTACAAGACCAGCCTCATAAATCCCGACGGCCTCTCATGGAGGATGAAAAGAACTATGAGGCAGCAAGAGATCCTATCAAAACATTGCTTGAGGATGCCCTCGAGAAACAAAGTAACGCGGTGATAGATAAATTTGCCCCGATCCTTCAACGGTTGCCCACCGATGGTACATCCACATCCAACAGCCACTCTAGAGGCTCCACACCTTTTAAGGTACAAGTAAACTTTGACATTCCCATATTTGAGGGCCAAATAGATTAAGACATTATAGATAAATGGTTGAATATGTTAGAAGGATATTTTGTTGTTCATGATTTTTCCAGCCGAGAAAAGATAACTTTTGCTCTTCTCAAAGCCACACCCCATGTCAAGAACTGGTGGGAAACCTATTGTAAGCAGAAGAATGAAAGTACGAACTCACTGTTTTTAGCCACTCCCACTTCCAATTCATTTTAGGACGCCATCAAGGAGTAGTACTACCCTGTCAGGAGCTATGAGGACAAATACATACGGCAAGGAAGGGACCAAGATCTGTCGGAGTTTAACAATGTTTTTCATACCCTGCGCACAAAGTTGGGCATCAAGGATTCTAAAAAACATTTGGTACTCAAGTACCACAACTTCCTACATAGATACATCCATGATGAGATCGAGTCCCTAGACATCTCCTCGCTCTGCATGGCGTACTGATATGCTGTCAAGATCGAGTAGAAGTTTAAACAAAAGAAATGAAACTTTGGATCTGTGAATCTAAAGGAAGGGAAAGGTGCCCCCAAGTCACAGAAAAAAGGACCAAGCCAAGGCAGGACGATCCAGGACAACCTACCAAGGCCACAAGCAAATCACAACACTGCAAAGACGAAGAAGGACACGGGAAGGTGGTGTGAGTTCCATAAGAGCTCCACCCACAACACAAGTGAGTGTCAAGTCAATAAAACACTGGTGGCCGAGCTAAAGGCTTCAGAATTAGATGCATGTTCTGACTCTGAGTCAGAACCTAACAAGGGGAATGACAAAGGGAGGTAGATTATTGATGCCAAGCCAAATGCCACAGTTTCCACCACAAAGATTCAAAAGGTGGAACCTGAAGATCTAGAGGAGGAGGAGCGTCTCTTACACTCCTAGATGTGGGTGAAGGGTTCCTCGCTACAGTTCATTGTCAACGGCGAGAGCCAAAAGAACCTCATTGCAGCAAAGATTCTGAAGTGGCTGGGCTTACTGACCACAACACACCCACAACTGCACACAATCGGGTGGCTTCACCAAGGACGGGATCTGCGCGTGAGCCAACATTGTTGCTTTCCATACAACATCAAGCCCTTCATAGATGAGGTATTATGTGACATTACTCCCCTTGATGTTTGTGATGTATTATTAGGACAACCATACTTGTGGAAGTGACATGTTGTGTATGAGTCAAGGCTTGGCGTTGTTATTGTTACATTAGGAAATAAGTTGTACAAGATACTGTAGGTAGCCCCACCTATCGCCATCTCTCTGGTTACTATGAAACAACGTAGTATGCTAATTTCAAAAACTGGGAAATTTGTTTTCATGGTGATACACCGTCAAGAAAAGAGGAAGACAGTGGCCATGACCTCCAGACAAGGCCCCTCCACATGACAACAAAAGATGGACAAGGTCGTGGAGGAGTACGAGGACATCTTCACCTCTCCCACAGAGGTGCCTCTGCACTATCAGGTCAAGCACTCCATCGATCTAACCCCAGTTGTGTCGTTACACAATGGACCAATCTATCGATGCTCCATTCTAGAGAACGATGAAATCAAGAGGCAAATTCCGGAGCTACTGCAGAAGTTCATCACCCCGCGGGAGCCGATCGTGTTGGTACAAAAGAAGGATGAGACTTGCAGACTCTGTATTGACTATCAAGAATTGAACAAGGTCACTGTCTAGAATAGGTACTTGATCCCTTAGATTGATGACCTTTTGGACCAACTCAAGGGAGAAAAATATTTCAGCAACATCGACTTGAAGTCTGGATATCACCAGGTACCAATCGAACCCTTCGATAGTGTTTGGGGAGATTCCACCAGGACAGCCACTGGATCAGGGGTTTGAGCACACCATCAAGCTTGAGCAGGGCATACAAGATGTGATTACCACCCCCTATAAGCACCCCAAGGCCTATCGGGATGAGATTGAGCAGGCTATCCAGGAACTGCTGGCTCTTGGGCATATCCAACTGAGTACAAGTCCTTTTGCTTCTTCTGTGGTGTTAGTGAAGAAGAAGGATGGTACATTGAGGATGTGCATTGACTATAGGGCCCTAAACAAGAAGACCCTGAAGAATAGGTACTGCATACCCAGGATCAATGAGTTGATGGACGAGTTAAGAGGGGCCTGTTACTTCCCAAAGATTGATTTGAGATCTGGGTACCATCAGATTCACATGAAGGAGCAGGACATTCCCAAGATCACCTTCAGGTGCTACTATGGGAACTTTGAGTTCTTGGTGATGCCTTTTAGACTAACCAATGCCCCAGCTACATTTTAGTCTTGCATGAATCACATCTTCCATAGTCACTTGAGGAAGTTTGTGTTGGTATTCTTCAATGATAATCTCATTTACAGCAAGACTTGGTGGAGCATCTCCAGCACACTGAGATAGTATTGCGTATCTTACAAGAGCAGTAGTTATATGCCAAACTCTCCAAGTGTGAGTTTGGGTTGATGAAGATGTTGTATCTAGGACACATCATAGGGGTGGACGGAGTGAGGGTCCACGAGGAGAATATTAGGGCCATCAGAGAATGGCTAGAGCCAAGACACGTGGCGAAACTTTGAGGATTCATTGGCATTTGTACTTACTACCGGAAGTTCATCAAAGGTTTCTCACAGCTTGCTGCACCCCTGACAGATTTGATGAGGAAGGGGGGTTTCAGTTGGTCGGATACAACACAGAAAGCCTTTGATAGGCTCAAGAAGGTTATGAGCAGTTGCCTAGTGCTTGCATTGCTAGATTTCACGCAGCCATTTCTTTTGGAGTGTGACGTGTCGGGAGAGGGGATCAGTGCAGTATTGATGCAGGAGGTCACCCTATAGCCTTTGAGAACCGGAAGCTCCTTCTGCACAAGAGGTTGTATTCCATATATGACAAGCAGCTGTTGGCCATCATGCATGCATTGGCTAAGTACCGACGGTATTTGGTGGGTAACAAGTTTAGGGTGAGAACTGATCACAACAGCCTCAAGTTATTTTTGGAGCAGAAGCAGCTACAGGAGAGGTAGCAGAAGTGGATCAGTAAGATCCAAGCATATGACTTTGACATTGAGTATGTCAAGGGTAAGAAAAACATGGTAGCAGATGCCCTTTCACGTAGACCAGCCACGTTGTCTCTTTTGAACTTGGATACGGATTGGAGGGCTCGACTCTTAGTAGAGTACTCCAAGGACAGGTTTGCATGTGAGGTTCTAGATGGGCAGGTGGCAGATGAGAAGTATAGGGTGGTTGATGAGATCATATTTACAGGGACCTGATCTTCTTGACTAAGGGGTCTCATCTCAAGAAGAAGATACTCCAGGCATCACATGATTCACCTTTGGTAGGACATCAGGGGTTTGCCAAAAGCTACAGGGCCATTAGAGAGAGGTTTTCATGGAAGGGCCTCAAGGAGAATGTACTCCAGCACATCTGGGAGTGCGATGTTTGCTAAAGGAACAAGGGGGAGATGATCCATCCCGCATGTTTATTGCAGCCTCTTCCCATTCTGGAGGGGAAATGGGAGAGTATTTCGATGGACTTCATCACAGGGTTGCCCATGGTACAGGGAAAGGATTGTATCTTTGTCGTCATTGATCGGCTGACAAAGTATGCACATTTTTTTTCCATATCCGCACACTATACAGCAGCACAGGTGGTCGAGATTTTCTTCAAAGAGATCTTTAGGCTACACGGTCTTCCTAAGACCATCGTTAGTGACAGGGACAATTGTTTCATGGGCGGGCTTTGGCAGGAGCTTTTCTGGTTGGTGGGGATGGAGTTGACGCCGAGTACCAATTATTGCCCACAGACAGATGGGCAGACAGAGATACTTAACAAGTGGCTAGAGGGTTACTTGCATAACTATGTCAGTGAGCAGCAACGAGCATGGTTGAAATGGCTACATCTGGGGGAGTACTGCTACAATACTTCACATCACATGTCCATTGGTATGTCACCATTCTATGCCTTATATGGGTATCATCCTTTATCTTTTGTTGACGTGATGTTTGGTGATAGTAGGGCTCCTAGAGCTAAGATTTGGATCCAAGAGAGTTAGGATATCCTCTGAGCTCTCAAGGATAACATGGCTTCAACACAGAACCAGCAGAAGCTGTATGGTGACAAGGTTGGGTGGAGAGGCAATTCGAGGTAGGGGACATGGTCTACCTATGATTACATCCATACAGATAGACGTCACTAATGCAGAAGGGGGCTAAGAAGCTCAAGCCCCACTTTTATGGGCCATACAGGGTGATATGCCGGATTAGACAGGTTGCATATGAGTTGGAGCTGCCCCAAGGCAGCAAGATTAATAACATTTTTCATGTATCATGACTAAAGAAGGCATTGGCGTAGCAGGTGACAGTGACAGATGAGCTACCACCCATGGATGATGAGGGGCATTTGGTATTGCAGCTGGAGGCTATCATTGATAACAGGGAGAGGCAACTGCAGAGCAGGACGGTACGGGAATTCTTGGAGAGGTGGAAGAATTTGTCGGATGAGGATGCCACTTGGGAGAATGAGTAGATCTTACAGCATCCATCACTTCAGTTTCTTGAGGACAAGCAACATTTCTCCAAGGGAGACTATAATATTCCTAATTAGCCATGGCTAATTGGAATATTCGATTTTGTTCGATTTTTTTGCCTTCTATAGTTATTTGTAAATAAAAAGTGAGGAAGGGGGACATAACTCACTTTTAGAATAAAAATTCACTTCCTAGTAGCACAATGTTGTGACTTAAAGGGGAGCTAAGGGTGCCAAAAGGTGACACAGGAATGCAGCCCATGCAGACAGATGGAGGAACTACGCAGGAGGAAAGGAACACGTGGCAAGAGGGGAATCACACAGGAGGAGATAAGCCTTGGGATTAAGAGAGGAAAAGGCTATAAAAGAGAAAGGAGGCCCCTCATTTTGATCATTCAAGTTATGAGCATTTGTGAGAGTCATTCTGACTTAGAGCACGTTGGTTGTTTAGCTAGTCTGCAGCACTGTTTAGTGCATTGAGTGTCTCCATTCGAAGATCTCACCCTTAGCCCCAAGGGACTTCGAGTGCCTACTCGGGAATTTCCATTGGCATTGCAGCAGTAGTTTCATCAACATTTCAGTAGCAGTTTCATCAGCATCTTTGAGGAACTGCGCAGAACCCCAAGGGGGTGATTTTCGGGGGTCGACCATTTTAGAAAAGCATTCTGGGTTTTTCTGGGTTTCTTGAGTAGAGTATGATTCCAGAGTTTTAGCCTTTTCTGAGGAGGGGAGTAGCCCCAAATCCTCATTCAATTTTCAACAGCATCAATAGCACAGTAGTTTCCCAGCAACTGGGACACAGATCAGTGTGAGGCCATTCTAGGAAAGGCTTTTGGGTTTTTTTGGGTACCTTGAGTGGAACCCAAATCCAGAGTTTTAGCTTTTTCCAAGGAGGGTAGCAGCCCCAAATCATCATTTGTTTTCTAGCAGCAGCATCCATGCAGGGAGGCCATTCTTTTCATTCTGAGAGTATTTCTTCACTTGCCTTGTGCAAGTCGAGGTGCCATCTATCTAATCACCTCTTGTACTCATTTATTGCTTAGTATAATAAAATGGCTTAGCAATTCTCGCTGCATTTGTTGTGTATCTGCTTATATTTCTGGTTTACATTATTATATGTTGTTCCACTGTTATTTTATCACTTCTAGGTTATTATATCATTTGCACATATTTGGTTGGAGTTTTTGCTGGCGTTTGAGGAATATTCTGGGTTATGAATATTACAATACTCAACAATGATTGAATTATAGGGCTTGAAGAATTGACATCGAGATGCATTCAAGAAGAAACAAGAATTGTGGAGCAAGAAATGTCTTCTAATAGAAGCAACCCTTTTGCATTCTCCACTCATGCCAAAAGGAGAAATAATGCAGGTTCTAAAGGTCATTTCCATGGAAAGCCTGGATCTAAGGGAGGAAGGAAGGGAAGGTGCTTTGTTTGCAATAAGTTTGGCCACTATGCAAGGGAGCGTCCAAATATAAGGGACACATTGCATGATGATGATCACAATCATTCCATGGGAACCCTTCAACAACAACGATCAAAGGAATGGTAGGTTCAATGGCAAAGGAAAAAGGAATGAGAGACATCAAGGAAATGATCGACCCTCCAAAAAATCAAGGAAGTCCAGGTATGAAGAATCCAATGTTGTTAACAATAAGCAAAAAGAGTACTATTTTATATCGGTCCTCTCCACTACCTCTCCTCCAGACACTTTGCGAAATTCGCTGATTGATAGTGGTGCCTCAAGGCACTTCACCGGATATAAGGAAACCCTCTCTAATCTGATAGAAAGGGAGACAAACTTGGAGATCATCCTTGGAGATGATGCCACCTATCCCATGAAGGGAGTAGGGAATGTTACCCTTCAATTGAATCAAGGTAACACTATTCATTTGCAAGAAGTATTATATGTACTTGATCTCAAGAAGAACTTGGTGTCCATTTCAGCCATGGAGGACAAAGGATTCAAGGTGGCATTCACCAACGGAAAGGTATGTGTTTGGAAAATAAATTTTAAAGATGCTTTTACTCCTAGGTTTAGGGTTAACACTTTGTATCAAGTTGGAGGAAGTCCATTGGGAACCATGTATTGCAACACATCTCTATAATCTGAATTATGGCATCAGAGGTTTTCCCATCTTCATTATAAGGCATACCCGATGTGAGATAGATGGTGACAGGTATGCCTGAGTTCAAAGTAGAGCATGAAGGTGTATGTTCGAGATGTGCTGAATGGAAAACTTACAAGGGTACCATTCCCCTCAAGTAATAGCAAGACCACAGATATATTGCAATTGATCCACTCCGACATATCTAGTATGATCCCTGTAAACTCTTTGGGAGGATACTTATTTTATCTCACTTTAACAAATAATTAGTCTTGCAAGACCTGGATCTACTTTTTGAAGAAGAAGGATGAAGTGTTCACATGGTTCCGACACTTCAAAGCCTTGATTGAAAACAATTCCGAGAAGAAAATCAAGATATTGAGGACTAATAATAGGACTGAGTACGAATCCAATGAATTCCAAGATTATTGCAGAGAAGCTGGCATTAAGAGGGTGACTACAATGTCATACACCCCTCAGCAAAATGATATGGCTAAAAGGATTAATCGCTCTATTGTAGAAGTAGTTGGTGCCATGCTTCATGATCAAGGCCTTCCGAAGTTCCTATGCGCTGAAGTTGAAAATACTACTGTGTATGTTAAAAATTGATGCCCTCATCAAGCCTTGGACTCCAAGACTCCCGAAGAAATGTTCACTGCTAAGAAACCCAATGTCTCTCATTTTAAAATTTTTGGAAGTCCCGTATATTTTCATGTGCTAAAAGAGAAAAGAAGCAAATTGCATGCATATGGGAAGAAAGGAATCTTTGTGGGCTATAGCGAAAATTCTAAGGGATATAGAATTTATGTGGCTGGTCAAAAGGAAGTTGAGATAAGTCATGATGTCACCTTCAACGAAGATATGGTGCTCAGAAAGATAAACAACCTTCCTATCCTAATGAAGGACAAAGAAGCTAACACCAGAAATTAGGGTGAAAAAGAGGACGAAACGATGCCTGATGTTGATGAACCTATGGATCCAATAGATCCTCCTCCTCATGAGCCTTGCGCCTCCAAGAGGAGACCCTCATAGCTTAGGGAGACTCTTGAAGATGTTGAGAGACATATTGCACCAAGGGGGGAATTTCTGTGAATGCAAGAAGCCGAACAGTTATCAAGGATATTTGACCGCCATGGGCACTATCTTTCAAAATCAGCCTTCATCATTCGAAGAAGTTGTGAAGAATCAAGTATGGAAGGATGCTATGAATTAAGGATACGAGTCAGTTATGAAGAATGATGTCTGGGATGTGGTCACTAGACCCTAGGACAAATTGGTTGTCACATCTAAGTGGCTCTACAAAATCAAGCATGGAGCTGATGGAAGTGCAAACCCTCTCATTCACAAATGTAAGGGGGAGTTCGCTTCTAAATTTGAGATGGACCTAGGATCGATGCACTATTTCATAGAGTTGGAGGTCTGGAAAAAGGCAGGTGAAACAAATTTTCCTCTCTCAAAGAAAATATGTTGTGAAGATATTGGAAAGATTTGGGATGGTGGACTACAAGCCTGTGACTACTCCGATGGAACTTAACTTTAAGAAGTTATGTGGTAGTGCTGCTGGAATTGAATTCATAAATTCTTCTGAGTATCGTCAACTCATAGGAGTACTAATGTTGTTGGTGAACTCCCATATGGACATATGTTTTGCAGTTAACACATTGAGCCAATATATGGTTAAGCCTCATCATATACACTGGATTGGTGCCAAGAATATTTTGAGATATCTTCGGGGCACAATCACTCATGGACTGAGATACACTGTCAAAGATGTGAGGCTACATGGTTATTTTGATGCTGATTGGGCACACACATTGTGGTGGATTGTAAGAGCATTACTGGCTGTTATTTTTCTTTGGGTTCTGCTTTGATATCCTGGATGAGTAGGAAGTAGAAATCAATTGACTTGAGCAGCGCCGAGGCCAAATACATCACTGCTAGTATTGATCAAGGTGGATATTGGTGGCCACCCACCAATTCCACATGGACCCCCACCATTGTTCTTTCAGTTTTTTCAATTTCCTTAACAGTAGTACAGTTTACTATTTTTAGCAGTTTTTCGGGTCCTAAACTTCTTGATCCATTTTGAGGCCCTAAACGACGTTTTTTCCATTGTATTTAACCTCAATAAGATCAGTTTTACCATCGCAGTCCTTGGAGAGATCTTTCAAACGGGGTATCATGCGCTACAAACAGAGATAATATGACCAAGTCACGACCCCAAGAAGTTGGCTACCCAACTAACCCCAATGGGGCCCATAAACTCTTGGTGTTACATGTCCTCAGGTTAGGGTTTTGGTTGTTTAGGGTTTGCTCTTATTGATTATTAATAAAAAGGCCCTCTAGCCTCATTGTAACGTAGTTCAAAGGCAAGTAGCCACCACATCTCTTCTCAGAGCTAAGCTACCATCACAGATCTAGTATCATTTCCATGTCATTTGTAAGCATATTTCATTATTTTATATTAATCAAAGGAAGTGCTATTTCTGCTACATCTCTGCATTTATGGTTATATCTGTAATTTGTTGCATTCCTGTTTAAATCCAGATTAGTGGTATCAGTGGGGTCTGCTCTTTCTCTTTTTTTCTTTCCATGTCCCCAACGAGGTCGACATATAAGGAGTTAGGGCTCAAACTGGTCGAACCTTTACAAGACCAGGCTCATAAATCCTGACGGCCTCCCATGGAGGAAGGGAAGAAAGATGAGGGAGCAAGAGATCCTATCAAAATATTGCTCGAGGAGGCCCTCGAGAAACAAAGGAACGTGGTGATGGATAACTTTGCCCAGATCCTTCAACGGTTGCCCACCGATGGTGCATCCAATTCCAACAACCACTCTAGAGGCTCCACGCCATTTAAGGTACAAGTAAACTTTGACATTCCCATATTTTAGGGCCAAATAGATGAAGACGTCATAGATAAATGGTTGAATATGTTAGAAGGATATTTTACTGTTCATGATTTTTCCAGCCGAGAAAAGATAACTTTTGCTCTTCTCAAAGCCGCCCCCTACGTCAAGAACTGGTGGGAAACCTATTGTAAGCAGAAGAATGAAAGTACAAACTCACTGTTTTTAGCCGCTCCCACTTGGAATTCATTTTAGGACGCCATCAAGGAGTAGTACTACCCTGTCGAGAGCTATGAGGATAAATACATATGGCAAGGAAGGGACCAAGATCTGTTAGAGTTTACCAATTTTTTTCATACCCTGCGCACGAAGTAGGGCATCAAGGATTCTGAGAAACATTTGGTACTGAAGTGCCACAACTACCTACATAGATACATCCATGACGAGATGGAGTCCCTGGACATCTTGCTCGGCATGGTGTACCAATATGCTGTCAAGATTGAGCAGAAGTTTAAACAAAAGAAATGAAACTTTGGATATGTGAATCTGAAGCAAGGGAAAGGTGCCCCAAAACCATAGAACAAAGGACCAAGCCAAGGCAGGATGACCCAGGACAACCTACCAAGGCCACAAGCAAAGTACAATACTATAGCCGAAGAAGGACATGGGAAAGTGGTGTGAGTTCCATAAGAACTCCACCCACAACATAAGTGAGTGTCAAGTCAATCAAACACTGGTGGCCGAGCTAAAGGATTCAGAATCAGATGCATGTTCTGACTTTGAGTCAGAACCTAACAAGGGGAATGACAAAGGGAGGTAGATTATTGATGCCAAGCCAAATGCCACCGTTTCCACCACAAACATCCAAAAGGAGGAACCTGAAGATCTAGAGGAGGAGGAGCGTCTCTTCCACTCCTAGATGTGGGTGAAGGGTTCCTCGCTATAGTTCATTGTCGATGGCGAGAGCCAAAAGAACCTTATTGCAGCAAAGATCGTGAAGTGGTTGTGCTTACTAACCACAACACACCCACAACTGCACACAATCGGGTGGCTTCACCAAGGACGGAATCTACGCGTGAGCCAACATTGTCGCTTTCCATACAACATCAAGCCCTTCACGGATGAGGTATTATGTGACGTTACTCCCCTTGATGTTTGTGATGTATTATGAGGCCAACCATACTTGTGGAAGTGACATGTTGTGTATGATTCAAGGCTTGGCGTTGTTATTGTTACATTAGGAAATAAGTTGTACAGGATATTGGAGGTAGCCCCACCTACCACTATCTCTCTGGTTACTGTGAAACAATGCAGTAAACTAATTTCAAAAATTGGGAAATTTGTTTTCCTGATGATACGCCCTCAAGGAAAGAAGAAAACAGTGGCCATGACCTCCAGACAAGGCCCCTCCACATGACAACAACAGATGGAAAAGGTCGTGGAGGAGTACGAGGACATCTTCACCTCCCCCACAGGGGTGCCTCTGCACTATCAGGTCAAGCACTCCATCGATATGACCCCAGTTGTGTCATTACCCAATGGACCAATCTATCAATGCTCCATTCTAGAGAACAATGAAATCAAGAGGCAAATTCAGGAGCTGCTGCAGAAGTTCATCACCCCGTGGGAGCCGATCATGTTGGTACAAAAGAAGGATGAGACTTGGAGACTCTATATTGACTATCGAGCACTGAAAAAGATCACTGTCTAGAATAGGTACTCGATCCCACAGATTGATGACCTTTTGGACCAACTCAAGGGAGAAAAATATTTCAGCAACATCGACTTGAAGTCTAGATATCACCAAGTACCAATCAAACCCTCCAATTTGTGGAAGACTGCCTTCAATGCCAAGGAGGGCATTTTCGAATGGTTGGTTATGCCTTTCGGGTTGACGAATGCTCCTACAACCTTCATGAGGCTCATGGATGACATCTTACGTCCATTCACCAACTCATTTGTAGTGGTATACTTGATGACATCCTGATCTTCAGCAAGAGTTGGGAAGAGCACCTCCACCACATTCGAGAGGTTTTCGAAATAGTACGGCAACACAAGCTGTGTGCCAATTTGGAGAAATGTACTTTTGGCATGACCTAGGTTCAGTATCTGGGATACATTATTGATGAACAGGGGGTGCATGTGGATCCAGCCAAGATCTAATTCATTCGAGATTCACCAGCCCCAACCACTCTGAAAGAGCTCCATATCTTTTTGGGTATTGCCAATTTCTACCACAGGTTCATGTTGGGGTTCTCTCATATCACTTGGCCCTTGTGTCAAGTCACCAAAGGAGGAGCGAAAGCAAAACTCTTTTGGTCTGAATCTCAACAGAAGACATTCGGAGATTTGAAACATTGCCTCTGCTCTGCACCAATGCTCACATTACCAGACTTGCAACAACCATTTGAGATTGAGACAGATGCCTCTGACGATGCCATTGGGGCAGTCCTTACTCAACAAGGGCATCTAGTGGCATATCACAATGAGACACTTTCAAACATAGTCTGGAAGTATCCCACTTATGATAAAGAGATGTATTCCATTCTGTAGGCCTGCTGACAATGGAAGCATTACATTTTTGGGAAGGAAACGACCATCCACACAGACCACCAACCCTTGCAATTCATGCATCACCATCAAAAGTGGTCCACATACCTGCAACAATTCCATTTGAATATCAAGTACAAGAAGGGCAACACAAATAATGTTGCAGACTACCTCCACTGACCACCAATCATGGCGTTAACTACCGTGCTCAAATCTTATGGGCACGAGACTTCTGATTGGCCACTTCTCTACAAAAGCGACCCAGAATTCGGCCACATATACCATATGCTCTTGGAGGGTCAGCAAGTTCCAGGTTTTCACCTCCAAGATGCTTTGTTATGCCATATGGGACACATTTTTGTTCCTTCAAGGGAGCGTGCAAAGATGATTTGGGAAGCACACTATAGTTGGGCCACTAGGCATTTTGGGGTCAAGAGAATCATGATAGTACTGTAGAAGTATTTCTATTGGCCGAATCTTTGACAGGATGTCGGGAAGTACATCATATCCTACACTACCTGCGTCATCGCCAAACTGACCATCATGAGAAAAGGTCTCTATACTCCGCTACCTACCCCTAGTCGACCTTGGGAATCCATCTCCATGGATTACATGTCAGACCTTCCTTCTACTAAGCATGGCAATGACTATGTTTTTGTGGTCGTCAACCAATTCTAGAAGATGGCCATTATGGCGACCTGCAAGAAGAGTATCATAGCAAAAGCCACTGCTAAACTCTTCTTTGAACAAGTGTGGGTACACTTTTGGATCCCACAGTCTATCATCTCAAATTGGGACAACAAGTTCCTTAGTACATTTTGGTCCAGTCTCTGGTCATTGCTGGACACCAAGCTCACTAATTCCACAACTTTCCATCCCCAAACTAATGGCCAGACATAGGTCGTCAACAGGATGATTGTACACATTCTATGCATGTACAAATCAAAGCATCCACACACATGGGATGAGAGCCTCCCCTATGTCCAGCATAGCTACAATGGGCTCTCCACATCTTGACTAGCCACCACCCTTTTTAGGTGGGCTTGGGATTCTAGCCACTATGTCCCATTGATGTGGCCATACTAGTTGCAACAACTCAGGGAGATTTGGCTCATGTCCAGTCCGAAGCCGACAAGGCAAATAGCTTCATTGAGCATATTCAACACATCTGCCAATAGATCCATGACATATTGGACAAAACCAATGCCAAGTACAAGCAGCGACATGATCAGCATCGGGTGCCACACAAGTTCCAGGTGGGCGACAAAGTTTGGCTACATTTGCATAAGAGCACCTCGCGAGGCCCCACTGCAATATTCGCCCGCTTCGATATGGGCCATAGACCATCACCAAGGCTGTGGGAGATAATTCTTTTGAGCTCAACATTCCCCCATTCCTTGGCCTGCACCCAGTGTTTAATGTGGATCACCTTCGGCCATACTTTCCACCATTACTAGACACATCCGACATTGCAAAACAACTCACAACAATAGAGTTAAATCCAAATTGCATGGAACAAGCTACAACTAATTGGATCATGGACACATAGATCAAGAACACTCACTGACAAAAGTTCCAACTATATTGAGTTGTCAAAGCACGCCAACTCCTTCACCAGGGCAAGTGGCTCACCAAGGACCAAGTTCAATAGAAGTTTCCTCGTCTCATTGAGGAACTCAACGTAATGGGGACCATTGCTTCCTAAGGGGGGAGGAATGATCCAGGTGGATATTGGTGGCTACCTGCCAATTCCATGTGGGCCCCCACCATTTTTCATTTTTTCAGTTTCCTTAATTGTAGCACAATTTACTATTTTTAGCAGTTTTTCAGGTCCTAAACTTTTGGAGTCGTTTTGAGGCCCTAAACAGATTTTTTTTGGCAATCTACCGCCAACAACTTTGTAAAAGTCTCTCTTTTTTTACTGTCATAGTCCTCGGAGAGATCATTCCAATGGGGTATCATGCATGTAAAACGGAGATAATATGACCAAGCCACGACCCTGGGAAGTTGGCTGCCCAACTAACCCCAACGGGGCCCATAAACTCTTGGTGTTACATCTCCTTGGGTTAGGTTTTGGTTGTTTAGGGTTTTCTCTTATTGTTCAATAATAAAAAGGCCCTTGAGCCTCATTTTAATGCAGTTTAGAGGCATGTAGCCACCACATCGCTTCTCAGACATGAACTACCATCGCCGAGCTAGTATCATTTCCATACTATTTGTAAGCATATTTGATTATTTGATATTAATCAAAGGAAGTGTTATTTTTGCAGCATCTTTGCATTTATGGTCATATCTATAATTTTTTACGTTCCTGTTTAAATCTGGATCAAGTATGGCCTCCTATGAAGTTTTCTGGTTGAGGAAACTATTCAATGAGTTGTTTGGACATGTGTTGGATACCACTGTGATCCTTTGCAACAACCAAAGCACGATCCGATTATCAGAGAACCTCGTGTTTCATGATCGCTCCAAGCATACAGATATCAGGTGCCACTCTATCTGAGATATGATACAAAGAGGAGCAATAAGGCTCCATCACATTGGGACTGATGAGAAAGTCATCGATATTCTGACAAAGCCCCTGGGGAAGGTCAAGTTCTTGGCCTTTTGAGAACAACTTGGAGTCATGGAGAGACCCTCTTATGAGGGTCCTGTATGAGATGGACATTGAGCTCTGGGAGCTCTACAGGGCCTGGTGTACTTCTTGGAGCGATGAACAACCATAGGGTGAGTGGTTCAACCTTCCTCAGTGGTTTGCTGTGTATAGGGTAAGTGGTTCAGCCTTCCCCTGCAATACCCCTTGGCCACATATAGGCAAGATGAGTGGTTCATCCTTCCTTTTGAGACATCCTACCCATGCAGTCTGGGACTCATGGAAAGTACCTCTCATTTGGCTAATGAGTAGGGAAATGAGGATAGGAACCATAGTACTACTGATGGACGCATTATGTACTACCATACTCCCTATGCTAGGATGACTGATATTGATTTGGGATCAATGGGAATTGACTTTAGGTTAGTAATAGTGGTATGAGACACTCTCTTTTGATTGTAATCAACTTCGAGTTAGTAAGAGTGGTATGAGACACACTCTTTCATTTGGGACTGACTTCGGGTCAATAGAGAATGGTATGATACTTTCTTGATCATTTCTTCTTCTTCATAGTTTAGTAGAGCAGAGCAGTGCATTGATGGTAGAGATAGTACATATTGACAGATGGATTAGCAAATGGAGTTCTCCCTAGTTGAGAGGGAGTGTTAAAATTGGAAGCTAGGGCCAAACTTCATATGGGTCATCTTATTTAGGACAACTAGTATTTTTCTTGGATTCCTCTCTCCGAGAGGTGTAGGATTGATCTAAATATCATTAAATTTTGACATGTAAAAATGAAGTTATGAATTTATTTTGATTATGGACAAATCGTCAAGGTCAGCCAACAAACTTATGTGGGCTCAGAAGCCCAACAATCACATCTATTCATCCTCAACGTTTGCTATAAATTCATGATGCCTTGGCCTCATTTGGACACACTCATCTTCACACTTCTCTCTCTCTCCTCATTGATTGGGTATGGATTTCTGGGCCTCTCTCTCTCCACACATCTGAAATTTCAGGAGACTGAATTTCTAGATAGTTTGACCAAGCATTGACTAGCATGCATTGACCTCCTTTGACTACGTTTTTGTGAGGGCTATCTCTATTTGGGCAAGCCACATTTTTGGGCACAAAAATCAAGGCTAAACGTTGACTGTTGACTGCAGCTAGGGCTATCAATAGGTGGGTTGTTTGACCAGAATTTCACTGGGCTGAATTTGACTATTTATCTTGTTTTTTGGAGGTTGAAGTTGACTAAAGTTGACCAATTTGTTGAGGGTCAAATCTACCTTGTTGACTAGCATTGAATTTTCTGCTTAGAGCTCTTTTGTTGTTGTTATAAATTATTAGATTTGTAAAGTGTACTATCTCTCTCTGCTAAACTATTGAAGACTAAAAGAAGATTTGATCAAGGGTTTTCCCACATTGGGGTTTTTCCTTGGCTGGTGCCACATCTTGCGTCCTCTTGTCTTGGCTTGTCTTCCATCGTTTATGTTTATGCTCTATCTACATTTTACTATCATGTTGATGTGATTGCTAATCTAAATATTGATATTGGGCTGATAAATAAATTGAAGTAAAATTTCTCTAAAGCATAGAACATACCCTTGCTGTCTAAAATTAACAGCGGAAATAATAGCGCTGGAAATATCAACTGTCCAAGGTTGTAGTCTATCAAATGAAGTTTCTCAAGAAATAGCCCCTCATCATGATACTCATCATAAAAAATTGGTGTCCCACTAAAACATATTATGTATGACTTTCCCCATTCTGTTTAACGTGCACATATAGACAAGGGGCACATATGGTCATGAAATCTTTATCTTTTGGGTTTAGTAGTACCTAGTACCTTGTTTAAGGGTGTGAAAATTTCAATACTGAAATCCTATTGCAGCAATTGGAATTTATTTTTCTAATTGTTAATTATTTTAACAATTTATCTGCTATGACAAATATCAAATAAATCACACTGCAATCTGTTAGGATATTCCGACACATAGGAAATAGTTAAGTTCAACTTGGTCTAGTATAGAGTTAGGTAAAGTGTGTTTCTTTACCTTTGTACATTTTGTAACTTACAATCCGATGGTCACGATATGTAGTGATCCGATGGTTCATTCTCTCCTCGGTATTACCGACACTTGATCCGTGGCTTGATAGGCGATTGGTCCATGAATTCTATAAAGCGCATGGAGGGTCATTTGTAGGTTCACCGTGCATGAGAGAAGCTTATGTAAATTTTCATTCTTTTATTAATAAATTGCCTGTAGTAGCCACGTTGGCGCAGGCCGTGGATTGTTTCCCTCTCTGCGGGTTTTAACCACGTCAAAATACTGGTGTGTTGATCTGTGATCTGTTTGTGAGCGGTGTCCTTCTGGTGTTCTATCTGAGGAACTTACCCTGTAAATTCCTACATGGTATCAGAGCTATTTG